>APFE031354020.1:38646-55517 GCA_000404065.3 Pinus taeda | reverse complement strand
CCAACTGATGGTATTGGCAATTTTATGAAATGAGGAAGAGAAATGTTTTTCCAACAATTATCATTCTAGCTTCTTATGGAATTCTATGGTCAAAAGTTAGAAAATGACATACCTTAACATACCCTTTGGAATGGATGAGTTGTATGTGTGGTGGCTGCAAAATTCTGATCATATTCTTCTTCAAGTGGTTGAACAAGAAGAGTCATGGATGAAGTGTTAAGATGACTTTTTATTGCTTCTATTAAAACTTGTTGAATCTGCTCCAAAATGTTGAAAATAATAGTCTTCATGTCTTCAAAACTCATTGGCACAATTCCTACTATGTAAAAAGATGTTTTGATGTCGAACATAGTAGGAAATTTTTGACTTAGTAGCCATTAATGGATGCTACTAGTCAACACGAGAACTCTCACCATTGATGACAATGAGAGTCAAGATGACTAAACACATCATGCTAGGTATGAATAGTTTTGCCGAAGTCGAGTCACCTAGAATATTTGATGAACAAGGAACATTAATGTATTCCCATTGTTTGTCAGCATGAGAACTTGCCATTAAGGCATGCAAGCCTCAAGGTGTCTTTACAAGGAACTTAGACTCAAAGGACTATGGACTCAATAATTTGCATTGAAGCAGGGCTTATTTGTGAAATGAAAATGATAAGAAAGGGGAGATGAAAATGGAAGATGGAAATGGAAAGTAGAAATGGTAATGGGAAATAAGCATATGAATGAGCCTCTTGCTTTTATTTGTGGGTTATGAATGGGCAAAAAGAAATGGAAAGTATATGTGAATGTAAATGGAAAATATGAAGTGAAATGACGTGAATGGTTTATTATGAGGTATGGATGTGATGGAGACAATAGTATCTGAAAGTTTTTCAAGTGTTTGGATTTGATTTTTCATCAACATATTTCCTCTTTGTTGTTGATTATCCTCTTATGAAACAAATTGGTCTCTTAGAAAGACAGCATTCTCTTGTAGTGATTTGTCCTTCCTCCTGGAACCTGCAAAAAAACTAATACTTATTCTGCAATGGAATGTAAGATTATCAAAGGAGAGAGGTGATCAATCCCTCTAGTTATGATATTTACACACAAAACTAAGAATTTGTATTAATGAAACAAGTTCTCAAAGGAAAAATCAAAAGAATTTATACCTGCTTTGGAATTAGTGCCTCAAGTTGAATGTTGGTTCTTTCCAACAATTTATTTCATTATTTACCATTTCAAACTCTAATGATGGATTTCTCATTGTGTATATCTTGTTGAGGTCTTTCCAATGACACTTGAATTATCAAAATCTAATTTCGTATGAGAAAGTTAGGCTGATTTGAACAATGAGATTTTTTAGTTGCAGAATGGCTTTAGCTGCAGAATGACTTTAGTTATGGAATGTGCACAATATCTGTAGCTAAAAATCTTGAATAAAAATTTAGCCATTCATTTTTCATCATCAGTCAAAAATTAATCAATACCTTCAGAAAAGTGAGTAAATAACTTATTCATTTCATTGATTCAAAAATTGTTTTTTTCTTGACATGCGGCGACTTAGTGTGGCGACTTGGTGATAACACACACCTTGACTTTCCTTTGACCGGGGTCTTTTTCATCGACCTGGATAAAATGAATAGGACACCATCCATGTATTGACATTTTCCTAGCTACCCATGTGGCTCGTTTCGTCTCTTGACACTTGTAACCTACAAAAATATGAAAATGGTTGCGGAATTGCCAGTTAGCTGCGAAACAGAGCTGCATTCCACAGCTAAAAGACAGTCTCAAGGCTAGTGATTAAAGGAATTCTAGAAACTGGATTCAACTATATACTAATTGTTGATTTATTCAAATTTCCTACAGCATACTGCCACCAAAGCGCAACAAAGCTCCCCACTTCCTTAAGGATATCTATTCAATGTATATTTTTTGTCATTTATTATGATGTCAAATATTTGTTGCCCAAGAGCTTTAATGGTTGGATCAATCAGAGAGGTGAAACTAAAGCATATAATCCAACCTAGCTGTAAGTGCAGTTTCATAAAGATGAAGTGGAAAATAGTCATAAGCTTGATCAACACTTTCATGGGATTACGGGTTGACATAGGTCATTTTATTACAGAGATTTTGGCTGAAAGTATGGGCAGACTGCCAAGAACGTTATAATAAAGTTAAACACGTACACAAAACTTGTCAGTGAAGACAAGATCCATGAGTACCAACACCTGTGCCAATATTTTAGCAAGTAAAACGCCGAGCATAGGAATAGTTGTTAGATGGGTGCTTGGAGAAGTGTCGTATTTGATCATCTTACTGTTAAACAGGAAGTAACGGAACAGGTATAGACGAGTGGCAGAAGACGTGTTCAAACTATTCCTTGTTCATTTAATAAAAATCCTTTTTTCCTCACGCATTTAGTGACATGGTGGATGACCTGCCAGCCAGGGAAATTGGATCTAGGCAGATTTCTCAAAGAAATCAGAATATGGCCGCAACTGTTCAGAAAAACCACTGTTTTTCCTCATGCAATCAGTGAAATGGGGCTTTAAAGAACAGAGGATTTCTCCCAAACTGCTTCAAATTCCTTAAAATGATTTTTGTTTTATCTAACTGACCCTATTGTCGAAAAAACCCATGTTGTATTTTTCCCATATTTGTCTCTGTTTGTTCGGATCGTGCAGTTGAAGTTTGACATTTTTCAGTGTTCTGCATTTTTCCTGGATTGTTGCATTCGGTTGTGAAATGAATTTCTTCTGCTATATATGTTTGAATCATTTATTGTTATTATTAATAGCAGAACCAACATATTGTAAAGTAATTGTATCACCCATTGTCTAGAGCTTCAGCTAAACTAATATCCAAATCAATTTCTGGCACATTTATCAAGCCCAAAGCATTCAGTTGTTAGCTTATTGCAACTAATCCATATGCATATTGGGCAAAATTTGTATGGAATAAACAGGCAATGCAGTTTGTAAAATTCCTCTTTGACATAGCTCTTTCACGTTATTTGCAACAAAAACATTTCTTTTGCAGTTGTTTCTTAGAATTGGCTTATTTATAGTAAATCTTGCAGTTGATTTTTGTGCATGTTTGACAGAAGTTTTGAAGGTGATAATCTGATTGCTTTTGCTCTTCACAGCTTAGAATACAACTGTCAAATTTGAGGTTGAGGCCAAAGAATGGAGGATATTTCAAGCTGCAAAAAGATGGGAGAATTGTTTATATTGCAGGTTTATTTTAAGGCCAAAGCTCAAACAGGAATGCAGATTTTCTATTGAGGCCACAGTAGAAACTAGAATTGGGGATAGCCATTGATTGTTTTCTCTTTTTTTCTCTGAAATTGTGAATTTTTATAAGAATGATTAATGGTTTTCAATTTCAGACAGCAAAGACTTCAAGGAAAATATGTTAAAAACAGGACTTTGACTGAGGTCTTAAGCTGATTTTTTATCAATCTAGGCAAGGTGACTAGAATAGGATCCATGTCAGGACAATTCCGGAGATGCCCATGTGGTCGGTTTCTTAATTGGATGCCTGTAACCTGCCAAACCTTCGAATTAGCTGCGGAATTCACAATTAGCTGCAGAATCAGGCTGCATTCCGCAGCTAAGTTGCAAAATCTTATTAAAATAGGACACAGTGTTTTGAGGGTCACTACAAACCATAACTAGTCAACCTTGGACAACTGAGCCTATCAAAGCAGTTGGATTTCATTTTTTTTTTATTGAATCAAATGAAATGATGAAGTTTCTTTGATCCTCCAGATTACACAAAGTGCAGGAGGAGAACATACTTAAGAAATTATTAACTTTTTTTTTAGATGTAAGAAATAAGGTCTTCTAATTACACTTTCCCGGCAACAGCGCCAAAATATCTAGTCAATTTAGTGTCCTAAATTGCTCTACATAAATTATCAAGCAGGGTATCGTAAACTGATGAAGTGTGGTGCACCATATATGCTTAGTTAACATTTTTTCTTACTTCGTTGTTTTATAGTTTATGTTGTTTTTGGGGGTTTTGTTTCTTACGTTAGAATATAGTTTCTAAAGAAAAGAGAAAATGAAACAAATCAAAACTTTAAACAGTTAGATTAATCTAGGCCGGCAAAATATCTAAGAAAAGAAAGAAAGAAAAACAAATCAAATCCCATTCATAACTTCACATATCGCCAATTTCATTCTTAAGGAACTAAAAACACAATGAGACACGAACTTATGTAATGAGTATCCTACTAAGAAAAAAGCAAGAACATGTAAAGAAAAACTAATCTACAGTGTTCTCTATGCTCCAATTCACCAATCGGAAAATAGGAAGACTAATTTCTTGGAATATTTTTTCAAGCATAAATTACACAGTTAGATAAATCTACAATCAACCTGTTGAACACACTTGCATGAATTAAAATTTTATGAATGGAAAATCTAAACTATCAAACTTGAAAGTAATAAAATGAAAAGCAAAGCCAATTATTTCACCTATAATCACAATATTTCGCCAATTAACTTCTAAAACGGTGTTAAGCTAAAGGCTTCGGAAATATCATCATATAGCATGAATGAAATGACATCTAAACTATTTAATTGCACACTAATGAAAAGCAAAGTCAATCATCTCACCTATAATCACAATATTTCGCCAATTAACTTCTAAAACGGTGTTAAGCTAAAGGCTCCGGAAATATCATCATATAGCATGAAAGGAATGACATCTAAACTATCTAATTGCACACTAATGAAAAGAAAAGCCAATCATATCACCTATAATCACAATATTTCACCACTTAACTTCTAAAACAGTGTTAAGCTAAAGGCTCCGGAAATATTATCATATAGCATGAGAGACTAATCTAATAAGAAAATACAAGAAACATGTAAAGAAACCTAATCTACAATCAACTGGTTGAACACACTTGTATGAATTAAAATTACATGAATGGAAACTCTAATCTATTAAAATTGAAAGCAATCAAATGACATACTTAAATGAAATCAAAGAAAAACTACAAAACAAAATCTACTCTACCTTACATTCTAATGTGCTCCATGACATCTACTTCACATCTCTTTTCATGTTGAGAACATCTAATCTTTATTCAAATTCTTCAAAATTACAAAGTACAACAAAGCTCTCCAAAGCTTTCCAAAGCCATCAAAGAAGAACTACAAGCTCCAAGCTAAAGAGCTACCAAAAAGCTACAATCTTAAGAACTAGAAAGCTAAGCTAACAAATGAAGGAGAGAGATCTCCTATTTATACAAAAAGATGAGAATCCATCTCATTAATGAGAGTCCATGAATCTCTCCCTCTACCTCTAGAGTCCTAATCAAAAGAGAAACTGATAAGACACGTCTTTTTCGAGTTTCAATACAATTAGGAGATGTGACACATATCCTCATGATCCCATGATTCTCTACACTCAAATTCGAATTTGGCCTTAGGGTGCCACATAAAGGTCTTCTAAAAGCCTCCTTTTGACTTACACATGTCAACAATCTCAACCCACTTGTTAGGTATAAGCATATGCACATTATTTTCTAATTTTTAACCGGAAATTCACTTAAAAAGGCTAAGAATTAATAAAGTTTGGAAAAACATAAATGTGGCCCAATGATAATGTAACTGGGACGAATGTAGTGACATAGTAGTGAAATGGAGGTGAAATGGAGGTGATATAATGGACATAATAGTGAAAGTGTAATGGAAATCAATGACATTTTCAAGACCCAACAGATGCATTGACAAAATCTGTGAGCACTGGGAAGTTCTCTTGGTGTAGAGAAAGAATGGGCATTTCAGGGTTGGATAAATGACTAAGCTCTGTTGTGGCTCCCTGTGGAAAGAAAACAATAAGTGGGAGAATGTTGGGTTGTGTTATATTCTTTCCATGTAGTTTTCTGCCCCCCATTTGTTGTGCCCACTACGCAACAGGGGGGTCCAGGGCAGCGCCCCGGGGAAATTTTTTTTTGAACCTTATATTAGGTTGGGCGGACCTACCTATGGTTTTGTGCATGGTTTTCGCACATGGTTTTTGATGCGATGGTTTTCAGTCCATGGTTTTGGATGTGATGGTTTTCAATCCATGGTACTGGATGCTTCGGCATGTATAAATATGTATTGTAACATTGAAAGGAACATAATGAAAAATCAAGTTGGAAGTCCCGTTTTTGGAATCCAGGGGAAAATCTCTATGTATATGTGTTTTATGTTTTATGCTCTCGCATTGTTTATTTTTTATGTTTTAGAATTTGTATGCAAGTAATTTCTGTATGGGGTTAAAACCTACATCTGCTTGTTGATTCCCTTTACTTCTTTCCTAATTGATTCTTCAATTCGTTTTTATTCTTCAACCTTTATTTTAAGATTGAGGACTTGTTCCCTTTCTATCTTAAATTCATCTTCAAGAGTGTTAACATGCTTCTTTTTATCCTTCAGCTCTTTCATAACCCTGATTACTTCATTTTGAAATTCGACTTCAGTCATTTCTTCTTCTTCGTCTTCTTCTTCATTAGGTGCCTCTTGTTTATTATGCTTGGCCATAAATAATAATCTTCCATTGAATTCTTCTTCCTTATCACTATCTTCTTTGGATGAAGAACTATCTTCTTTGAAGAAGAAATTTTTCTTAAAGCATTTCTTCTTGCCTTGCTTGTTGAACTTCTTAGGACTTTTCTTCCCTTTCATAATGCCCTCATTTTTGTGAGGACATTTGGCTACAAAATACCCAACCTCACCACAATCAAAACATATTAATGGAAGTTTACCTTTGAATTTTCCTGTACCTGTTCATATTTTCCACATGAAGTAGGCAAATTATTTATCTTGGAATTCTTCTTCATCTTCTTCATTTTCCTCATCCTTACAATTGCAAGTTTTTTCTTTTGGAGTATGCTTGTCCTTATTATTCTTCTTAGATGTAGAAAATGTTGTTTCTAAGTGAGATGTGCCATCCTCTTCTTCAATCCTCCTTTCATATTTCGTAAAAATTCCATTCAATTCATCTATGCTAAGATTGGTCAAATTCGATCTATCTTCCAAAACAGATACCTTAGGGTTAAATCCTATTAGAAAGGTTTTGAGGATGTTTTGGACAATAATTTTCGTTTCAAAAGGTTCTCCCAAACATTCCAATTTATTTCTTGTTTCATCAACACACTAAAAGTATGCAACAATATCTTCATCTTCCCTCATTTTGAGTTGCTCAAATTTTTCCCTGAAAATTTAAAGATTTGCCTCTTTCACCTTTGAGTCACCTGCATATATATTTTCAAGCATGCTCCATACCTCTTTAGAAATTTTGCAACTCAACACCTTATGATAAATAGATTCGATAAGATGACTAATAATAAGATCTTTAGCCTTCTCATCATATACCATATTTCTCTTACCTTGTTCATCATGGGTTGGTGTGAAGCCTTTGTCAATGATTTCCTATACTTCGTATCCTTGCACCAGAAAATGAACCTCCATTCTTCCACTCCAAAGTGCATAGTTATTTCCACTAAACAAAGGAACTATATTCTTAGTATATTCCATGATCTCCTTCCAGTTGTTGGACTAATATTGAATGATCCAAGCTCTGATACCAATTGTTGGAAATACTGAGGGGGGGGTGAATCAGTATTCCTTAGCAATGAGCACTTTTAAATCTTTTCAGAGAATTAGTTAATATTCAATTATTATTAATGTTTATGCAGTAATAACAGTAAATAAAAGAAAACAGTCGGCATGATAATTTTAGGTGGAAAACTCCCTCTAGGTCAAAAATGACCAAACACTTTTCTAATAAATTCTTTAATCTTCAGCCCCAACTGAAATGAAAGCAAAAAATCCCTGGAATTCTAAAAAAACATTCTTCTCTAGCTCCCACTAGAAGGACGCCCCAATGCCCTGGTTTCTTCATTAATCAACTAAATGGATGCCCCAACACCCTAGTGAACCACATCTCACCCTAGCACCACCCTACCACCTTGAACTGTTCATAGGCCCCAACATATATACGACTTCATACACCTATCTAGTACCTCCCTGCCACCCTATAATGACTAAAATAAGACAAGACTATGGATTCCCAAACCAGGGACAATGATCCATGATACAATAAGATGTACAATGATTTTCGTGTACTTGACCAAATACCCAGTCACTCTATGACCTACAATCTAACCATGACATCATCCCAACAGTGCCTCTTATACCTCCTAACACTACCTCTTCGACTCTAGGCAGAATGACTCTTTCACAAATGACTCTTTTATAATATTTAAAATGATGACTCTTTTACAAATTACTCTTTTACAACAATGACTCTTTTATAAATGGCTCTTTTACAAGTTTACAATAATGACTCTTCGCCTTAACAATACTTCATGATATGTAGATGGTTGTCATGTCTTCAAGGATGTCCCGCTGCAATGCTTCTTTTGATTTGACACTTCCGCTCTTGAAATATTGCTTTATGTTGTACTTGAATCTTCTTCTACTTGAATGCAAAATTTGCCTGGTGAAACCAATCCCAAAACAAAACAAAATACCCTTCAACTTACCACTGCCTGAAAAACACATGTAAGTGCATAATTATGAATAAATACAAATTAAAATTACAATGCATACCTAAAGTGTGTTTTTCACTTTTGTTGTTGACCAAGACTCCCACTCTTGATATAGGCCTGCACTCTATGAAAGACTATATCCAAAATTTACCTAAAGATATATACAATAAAAACTCATGACAGACCCTAGACTTGTGATGGACCAAGTTCTAAGTACAACAATAGAGACCATTCTATCAACTATGAAAAGACAAGTAACATTAAATTACAACGTCATATAGATTTAGCAGACGTGGTGTAGCATCAAGAATATGTAGCATCAAATGTGTAGTATCAAGAATGGGACATCCGAAATGTGGTATCAAAACTAACTGTGACATATAGAGACATAGAGATATAACCGAGACCCTGTATATACTTATGTTGTCTTGAAAAAACATATGTCAGAGATGACACTCAAAATTCAAATGTAAAAACTCATCATACATACCTTGTTGTAGGAGACTTACCTTTGAATTTTGATGTGTGGTCCTTACTGCAGTGATCCTTGAATGCATGCTTTTTCATTCCTTCTAGGAGCTCTATATTGAATCTATTGTATTCATGTAATTTCAGAACTCTAGGGTCTAAAATTTTATCCTTTGGTATCCATCTAAGTCCCCTTTCCAACCCCACAGGTCAGATCAAGATTGGATTCTTCAAGAAAGAGCTATGCACAATGTCCCACGATGACCTAATTATAAACTGGTTCAATAGATAAAACTTGTATAGAGTTCCACTAAAATCCATCCTATTTCTGTCACTATTTACATAATTAGAATCCAATTCTCAGAGAGAAAGTTATGACGATTTTCCCAATGTCACCGTTTTGACATTGAATTCAGGAGCTTGCAAAAACCATAACTTCCTCATATCGTATCTCCGCAAATATAGTCAACCAAGATCTGAAATTGGGTCACAAGGTTCATCAAGATTTCAGCTCACATGGGTTTTAATTTCATCTTTTGAAGCTTCACATGAAAAAGGTTATAGTGAAAATTCCACAATGAGTTGTTTGAAGCCACAAAATCCCTACTAGAGGAGGATGTGAGGGTCGCTATTTATATGAATGTCTTGAGTTGAGAGGGTCTACAACGAGTGAATGTTGGAGGGATTTTAGGAGAAAAAAAAGATTATTAATTATTGACTATTCAACGATCACAGCAATTAAGAGTGTCATGCCACAACCTCGTAGGGTTTTAGCCCACTGACTAGGTTTACTAACTTCAAACATGAATATCTCTCAAACTTTGAAGAATTATGTGGCTTGCCATATATCAATAGAAACAACTCGACAAGTAGAATCCATATATAATATCGTTGAATCAAAATGGAGTAAGATGTCAAGTCAAAATTCCCATGCAAGATCAGGGTAGCCCTTGGTGTTGCTTGGCTTGACATCAATGACAACCACTGATAAAATGTGAGGTCGCGTTGTTATGTATTATCATGATTGGCATAGAGTTGTAGGGTCCCTTAAGTGAGTTAGAGTGTCAAATCGAAATCATTCATGACATCACTCTAGTAGAATGGTTAGTAGGACAATGTTGCGTTTCTGACAAGTGTTGTGCATTCATCATTCCAGTTCAAATTTGCAATCATCACCCTTGAAGCCCACATTCAACCACCTTGGGAGTTAAAATACATGGATAACCTCAATAAATTCCACAGGGCCTTCATTTTTTCCATCGAAATATTTCTATATGGTGATTGGAGCTCACTGCGTAAAGGAGGAAGGGGAGGCACTGCACTTTCTTACAAGCATTGTGCTTTTGGTTGTAGGTGGAGGTTTGAAATATGGAAGCTTTGAATAATGAAAGAAGGTTTATAAGGAGGAAATTATCCATGTCCATGCTTGTTCACACATACTGAAGTCATTAGGCAGCTCAGGGATCGACCAAAGGTATCTCAACCATGGATTCAATGCACTTCTCTACTACATTTTTACCAAGGCACCAAAGTTTGTGAATATCGGGATCAACTCCAAATAATTTTTCTCAGTCAGGAGATCAAGTGCTTGGTCAATCCATGAAGAAGGATGTGAATTGTGCGACTACATTGCGCTTCTGCTGTAAGAAGAAGGTTTGGGGTTTGAAGGTTTAAGTTTATCCTAGAATTTTTTTCATGGTTTTTAAACATTGTATGGACTATTACATACCATCCTAGTACCCTCAGCATGTCAGATGATGGTGAGAGATAGTATAAGTTTGGAGCGTTTCGTTTTAACACAATCACCATATTTTCACCATATCTCTTAAACCATGTACCTATTTTCCATGAAATTTTTACAGTAGATGTATGAGGGTGAGATGAATAATATAACTTAAATTTAGGTCAAAATTATTCATAGTTTTTGAGAAATGAGCCATCGTCATATACAACCATTTTTATATTTGCTCGAGATCCATGAGTCGGATTTGGCTCAAAATTTGTGTGGAGAAGGGTTATAATGATTTTAAATTTTTGTCAAAATATTATCTCAATACAGATATTGTTTCAGAGATATTCAAAAAATATCAGTCGATTCACTTCTATTTTGTGTTTCTGTTGAACTAGGCTTCCAGATAGTCATCATTTTGACCAAGTTATTCAAGTCAAAACCTCTTGTAATTTATTTTTATGATTATGGTAAATATTATGAGGCATCCTAGGATGCTTGAAAGAGACTTACCCTTGGACGCTTGCAAGATACTTAGCCCATAAGCTTCAGGACGATGAGCTGGTCACAATGTTACCATTCACTTGTAAGCCTCAATTTTCCGATTGTCCCAATTTGTTTTCCAAAGTGACTTCAAGTGACCCCCACCATTAGACTCTCGAGCGCACCCTCTCTTTCCAAGAACCCTACTCTTCAGTAATTGACCGGGGTTGGTGTATGCTAGGTACCATATCTCAAGTTATGGCTAATGAGGGGATCGACAACCTTGAAAAAAGGTTCAAAGAGTTCAAGGGAAATATGGACCATATTAACACACAACTCTCACATCTAACAGAAATTATAAAAAACTCTCAACAGGAGTAGCCTAGTGTTGATTCACACATAGAAGGAGAATCTGTCCATCACATTCACTTCCTTGGAAATCACCACCCTTCCAACCACTAGACACCTAAGCTGGACATGTACAAATTTGATGGCTCAAACCCTGTAGTATGGGTAGCACAAATCGAACAATATTTCTCCCTTAATTATATCTATGAAGATCAAACTAAACTACATGTGGGAGACCTTTACTTAGACCAAGAGAGATGGAAATGGTGGTAGTGGCATCAAAAATGTTATTGAGGGAGAGTAACTTGGCACATGTTCTCAAAATCCATATATGATCACTTTGACTGGAATCTAATTTTTTGGGTTGTCTCACTAAGATTCGTCAAACAAGAACAATAAGGGACTATATTGAAACCTTTGAGCAATTGGCCATCATAACTGATGGTATAGGAGATGACTTCTACTTGGAGTGTTTCATCAGTGGCCTAAAATAATCCATCCAAGCCCATTTTTGGATGCTCCACCTAGCTACTTGGTTGGATGCCTACAAAAATGCCTTAGAGGTAGAAATTTCCTTAACTTCCTAGTCCAATCATCCAAATTTCTTCGCCAAGGCATATCCCACCCATGCTCAGGGCCCTACCCAGACACTTAAGGTTCAAAAGGTGTCACAAATAGAAATGGTTGAAAGAAGAAAACAAGGATTGTGCTACTAGTGTGATGACAAGTACTCCCCTGGAGATAAATGCAAGGAACCAAAATGATTTCAAATTGATGCTACTAATAATAGCTCACCCAAGGAAGCTCCATCCCTTGAGGTGCCTGAGGATGAAGTTTTGGAAACAAAACCCAACAATGATTTCACAGCTACATCGGATGAGTTGGTTATCTCACTACAATATTTAGTTGGCATTTCTTCACCTCAAACTCTGAAAATTCGAGGCTTTATTAAACATCGACCAGTAGTGGTATTCATTAATAGTGGAAGCACTCATAAATTTATCCATAAGAGATTCACAGAAGCTATTCATTGTTTTGTGTGGGCGGTATGTAATTTCCAATTCCTTATCACTAATGGGGGGACCATAAAATGTGAAGGCCACTATGAATATATTAAGCTTCAGATAGAGACCACCACCTAAAGACCCACATGTTTGCTATTGAAATGGGTGGTTGCGACACTGTCTTGGGTGCTGAATGGCTTCACACCCTAGGCCCTATCACAATAGATTTCTAAGAGTTATATATGAGCTTTAAGTAGAATGATCACATTCATACATTACGAGGACCCCAGGCAGGTGGTCCTACTATCATCAGCTCACATTGAATGGAGAAGCTTTTGAAAAAGGTTTATCATGGATCTTTCACCCAATTTAATGCCATCCAGACCATTGAATCCACTACTCCTCATATTCATCCTAAGATGCAATAGGTCTTAGTTCTCCACCAACGGGTATTTCAAAAACCTAAAGAGCTTCCACGCTCTAGGAGTGAACATGATCATAACATCCCTTTGGTCTCGGGGGCTCGGCCGCCTAATGTCTACCCATATCAATATTATTTTTGCCAAAAGAATGAAATTGAAAAGCTCATCAACGAACGCCTTGAAGTCGGTGTTATTCGTCTGAATATAAGTCCTTATTCATCTCCAGTGGTCATGGTTCTAAAGAAATATGGAGAATGGTGCATGTGCTCGGACTTTCAAGCCCTCAGCAAGCTCACTATCAAGGACAAATTTCCTATTCTAGTTGTTGATGATCTTCTTGATGAATTCCATGGTGCTCAATTCTTTACCAAGCTAGATCTCCGCTCGGGCTATCACCAAATACACATGAAGGAGGTATAAATTCCCAAGACTGCCTTTTGAACTCATGAAGTCCATTATGAATTCCTCGTCATGCCATTTGGTCTCTATAATGCTCAATCTACTTTTCAAAGCCTCATGAATCACTTGCTGAAACCATATCCCTGAAAATATATCCCGGTCTTCTTTGATGACATTATCGTCTACAACCTAACCCAGGACAAACATCTTTAGTATATAGACCTGATATTGCAACTGCTCTGAGATCACAAATTCTTTGTCAAATTATCCAAGTTCTCTTTTAGCGTGGAAGAAGTCATGTATTTGGGACACATTGTGGGTTGTGACGGACTTAGCGTTGACCTGAAAAATATTCGGGTAATGCAAGATTGGCCCCAACCAAAACCTTAAAGAGATTGAGGGGATTCTTTCACCAGCAAATTTTGGCAAGAAATTTTCAAGTTACAAGGCATGCAACTCCAACTAAGTACCACATATCATCCCCAAACTAATGGACTAACAAAAGTAGTCAACAAATGTTTGGAGACATATCTAAGGTGCTTCACTTCAGAAAAGAAACATCAATGGGTACAGTGGGTACCTTTAGTTGAATGGTCGTATAATATTAACTATCGTGAAGCCACCAAGATGACTCCATAGAGGCAGTGTTTGGCCAACTCCCACCTTCACCTATTTCCTATATCCCTAGATGTTCTAAAGTACATGCAATTGATTAAATCCTATAGAACCGTGCCGCCATGATAGCTCATTTCAAACATAATCTACATCAAGCTCAAAACCAAATGAAACAACATACAGACCAACATCGTTCTGAGCACTCATTTCAAGAAGGTGATCGGGTATTCCTGTGACTACAGCCATATAAGCAAACATATCTCAAAGAAAATTATTGCTATAAAATAGCACCAAAATTCTATGGACCTTATCACATACTTCAGCGCATAGGAGTAGTCACCTACAAACTGGCCTTTCCACCTACTTCAAAAATCCATCCGATCTTCCTTGTATCCTGCCTCAAAATGTGGTGGGGAAAAATTGTAGAGTTCAAGAAAGTCTACCCGAATTAGATGAGGAAGGCCCACTTTGGCTCTGACCAGAATAGGCCCTCAACACTCATGAAAGACATTTTTTCGGTCACATGATTAAGGAAGTCCTCGTCAATTCAAAAGACACCTCTCCAGAAGGTGCAACCTGGGAACCAACCACTATTCTTCAACAATTTCTGTAACTTCAACCTTGAGGACAAGGTTTCTTTGGATGGGGGAGGGCATATTAGGGTCCAACCCTAACCCCTTTATTTATGTAATAAGCCCAATGGGATGACTCTGATTCATAGTTATTTAGAGATTCGACAAAGCCTGTATTAATAATTATAAGTGGTTGACCTGATTTAGAGAAAAGCGATCACAACTAATTCTAAACGGGTCATAGTTAATAAATAAAGTGGTTAACCCATGTTATGTAAGATACCACTAGTAGTTAGGGTGTTGGATTTCATTTAGCTATAAATATTCTTAGTTAGAAAGGGAAATATCATGGAGTCTTATTGTAGTCAAGCTCTGATCTGCTAGAGGTTTCCCCCCTCGAAGAGGCAAGTGAACTTTGAATATGTTTCTAAATGATAAAATACTTTGCAGTTTTTCTCATTTCATGTGATAATTTTGTGTTTTAGGTTATATTTCTTCATATTTATGGTATTCTGGATTTCTCGCAGGTCAAGCGCATAACATATTTTCTCAATATATTTCCAATGAATGAACAAGACAGAGGTGTGACTTCGCAGGGATTCCTGTGTCAACTCTTAACAGTGACGTGATTTCTTATTTTGTAAGATTTTCTCATGTTATTTCCACATATTGAACATATTTATTCAAGTTTTCTTTAAACCAATATTTATCTCAGAATTCATTTTAATAATTATCTCAATTAGTTTTCCGAACACTCTATGTTTTCTTATGAAAGCAACTTTTAGAATTCATCCCACAGTTTGAAACTCTATATGTTGTTTTCACCATTCCACTCACCCTCCTACAGTGATTTAATTCGATTACACCGGCAACACTACCTACCTTGCCCCTATAGAAGACCCCACGTCTCTTCATCCTATCACTGGAAAAAATAATCAAGTTGACATGAATCCAAGCCCAATGGATCTTTCTTCCTTCCTGTCAGGAAACCTTTAAAATTTATTTCCCTCTAAGCACCATATCTAACTGAAGATCTAAGTGATTGAATATTCGAAGAGAGGGCCCTCTCTCAAGCTGGAAGGGCTACATTTTAGCTTCCAAGTGGTTTGTAGTTACCTCTGAGTTTCTCTCCTTAGTATGGAGAAATTATAGAGAGCTAATAGACTTGTAACATTTTAAATATTAACAACAAAAATACAATACACACAAACAGATAAACATGTAACATTTTATAAAATACTTATAAAAAAAATAATTATATATAAGGAGAGATCTATGGATATATGTTTTCTACGTCTAAATATGCTTGGGGCATGTATTAACATGTTAATGTCTAGAATTTGAATCATAAATAAGATATTTCAATGTCAACTATGTATATAAAAAAAAAAAAAAAAAACATGTGTGTGTGTGTGTGTGTGTGTGTATCATTTAATCAGTGTGTTGCTCAAAACCAACTAAGATCCATCTTAACTTTGAATCTACCAAGAGCTAAGATGAATCAAATATTTCTATGTGCAAATAGTTCCTTGGGTTTTACATCCACAAAAAGCTTTTCATCTTGAGAGATTTGATCCTCTCTTGACTTGGTAGATCTGGAGTTAAGATGGATTTATGCTAGTATTTAATGAAATTTTTATGCATATATATGTGTTTATGTAAGATTGGTCTATCGAAACTTAAAAGAGATAAAAATAAATTAGATTATTTTAAAACCATAGCTTTAGTGACTTAGAAGTTTAAGAAGGTTAAGTTTATAATATATATTTCGAAATTAAATTTTAATATAAATATATATAACTTTATTTTATTTTATTTTATATATTTTTTAAATGAAAGACTAAATTTTTATGAGTAACAAGAATATATAAAAGGAGAAAAGTAACTAGAACAATTAATAAAATTATATAAATGAAGATACCATAAAATGTTTCTTCCATACATATATATATAAATTGAGAAATATAAATAAAGTTTAATTTAAATATAATTCAGAAGTAAATAAAAAACTATTCAATTACATTAACAAATATACAAAATTTTACCATATTAAACAAAAACATAGAATGGAAAATAATAATAATAATCTCTATCCTAGTAGCACAATCAGTTGAGAAAGGGTTTGCTTAGTAAGGCAACATGTGGTCAAACCTCACAAACTAGGCTCTGGTAGGAGACTTTTGACTTAAAAGAATATAATAACATTTTTTAATTTATATTAAGTAAATAAAAGTTGTCATATTTCTAAAATTATTTTAACCTAAAATTATTTTAAAAAGTATAA
>APFE031354020.1:12778-30050 GCA_000404065.3 Pinus taeda | reverse complement strand
CATGCACTTCATCAGAAAGCTCATTCATGACCATGTTCTTGAAGGGCAATATTGTTCAACAGATGATCAGGTTGCAGACATCTTCACAAAGGCTCTCACAGAGGCGAAGTTCACTAAACTTCGATATATGCTTGGAGTTCAGTAAGTTGTCACTAAGGGGGGATAGGCTCTAGTGCCTCCTTCCTTCTCCTATTGTGTCATATTTGTAAATCCTTCAATCATTTCTCAAGTTGTTCTTAAGGGGGGATGTTAGGATATTCCGACACATAGGAAATAGTTAAGTTCAACTTGGTCTAGTATAGAGTTAGGTAAACTGTGTTTCTTTACCGTTGTACATTTTATAACTTACAATCCGACGGTCACGAAATGTAGTGATCCGACGGTTCATTCTCTCCTCGGTATTACCGACACTTGATCCGTGGCTTGACACCCGATTGGTCCATGAATTCTATTTAAAGCGCATGGAGGGTCATTTGTAGGTTAACCGTGCATGAGAGAAGCTTATGTAAATTTTCATTCTTTATTAATAAATTGCCTGTAGTAGCCACGTTGGCGCAGGCCGTGGACTGTTTCCCTCTCTGAGGGTTTTAACCACGTCAAAATACTGGTGTATTGATCTGTGATCTATTTGTGAGCGGTGTCCTTTTGGTGTTTTGTCTGAGGAACTTACCCTGTAAATTCCTACACTTATTTGAGGGAAAATGGTCCTACCTCTCTAGTGTCTAAGGCTCTCTTGAAATGGTGATTTGACTGCTAAAGTCTAGAGAAACATATATACTCTACCCCCTCTAAATTTCAACCTATGTCCACTTATAAGGAAATACATGCTCTTAACCATTAAATCACAAAATGAAAGTAATTTAAATTGTATTATTATTATTATTATTATTTTAAAGTCATAACCAAATTAGGCATAAAATTGATACATGAGACTTTGTTTATACTAGAGGATTTTTATCAATTTGACTATTATACATTTTATATATACTCTATTTTTTTAGATTTAGACTAAATATATATTTTACATAGAAACAAAAAATCATGCTTTTAACTATTAAAACACCAAAATCAAGTTTACAATAGTATAATATTATTTAATTATAATAATTAATAATATTATTATTAATAATAATAATTTATTATTATAATTTAAAATTTTATTATTATTATTATAATATAATAAAAAATTAATTATATTATATTATATTATAAATATTTTCCTTTGAGAATGATCCTTTTCACAATTGCAAAATTCGCTGGCAGTGTGACACTACATATGGTGAGCAGATCATATATGCAGTATGCAATGGAGTGTCTAGAGCCAAAAGTTTTCAACTAGTGCGAGGTTGTGTGTTTCTCACTCAAAGAACAACTGACCAAGGTAAAAAGTAGTAAGATGAATAATTTCTACTATGGTTCAATCTTAATCGCTTTTACCTTAGAGAGAATCCCTTTGATGCAACCACAACATGTATCACTGGGTGTAGCTGGTCCTAGAGATCCACAGATGCAGAGGTGGGTCGAATTGATGGCTCGACAAGCGGGTCAATCAACAATAATTTTTTCCACAGCATTCTTCAGTTGGCTCCAGCGACAACATCTTGTTATCGAGGAGAATCCATACTCAAGGATGGATTTTCGTGGAGATCCAGATTTGATTCTACCAGTTGGAGCACAATGGGGTGCTATGGGTAAATTGTTTGACCAAAGTGTTTTTTGATTTTTCAAGTTTCTACATGTTTTTGTGTTTTTAATGTTTCCAAGACTAAACTAAAATCATTCTTATGCATGCAGATGTGGGTACTATTTGACCTGTGGGGCACCAACAGGGTGCAGGTGGGGCCAGCATGGAGAAACATTGGGAGAGCAGTTCTCCAGGACTTAGATTTGGCCATGACCTTAGCAAAGTTGCAGGATCACATAGAGGGATTAACCCTTGGTATTTCGGATGTCCAGATCGAGGAGTTACCTATGAGGCTGTAGAGCCACATTATTGGTGTTCCTAGCCACTGGGCGAGGATTTTGCACATGATCGCATAGGTTGTGACCTGTTATCATGAGCACCACTAGATCTACATAGGATGTTTTGCATGCATTTTGAGTTTTTTGGGTCAGATGACCAAACGTGTCTTGGACACAATTTTTGTAAAAAAAATTAAAACACCTATCTATTTTACTTGCAGAGTTTTCTATGGTTATATGCAACCATATTCAACTGATGATGTGAACTGAAAATATTACTTTTACATGTGTCGCAAATGTCTATTTAACACATAATTCACTAGAGAATCAGTTAATGTTTTAAGATTTCTGGAAATATGTTGATATTAAACGTGTTTAAAATGCCTTTCCAAAATACAAACTCTAACAAACATACAAAAATTGTTGGATTTCGGACAGTATAAATGTTTGTTAGTTGTAGTACAATGAGTTGTGAATCCAGCCTAACGATGATTCGACAAATGTCAAGTGAAATGTTATCAGAGAGAAGTTCAATCAATGTGCTATACTCAGTGATGTTGTTCGTCGATCGACCGATACAAATCCCTTGAAAACTCACTAACTTGCCACTTGGAGCAAAAATAGACCATGTTGCAAAAGACAAGTACCGCCTACTATGACTAGCACCATCGACATAACCAACAAAAGGTTCCCAAGACTCCAAAATCTACAACAAATGCAAAGCATATTACAAACTAGATAAAAACTCTAAAATACACACACACACACATGCAATAAAAGCATATATACAGTGAGTTTTACTACACTCAATCAAGCATAGTAACATTTGAGGTACAACCTGTTTCTGGGGCTGCGACAATGGAATACCATCATAATCTACTAACTCGTAGGCACCTTTTGCCAGAACATGCTTGACAATATAAGGACCCATCCATATTGGTTCGAATTTCCCTGCTCCAAGTTTATCGACTTCCTGATTGTAAAGCAAGACGAGGTCTCCTTGTGAGAAGATACAAGAGTTGACATTTCTATCATATTGCACCATGATTCATTTCTTATGCGCTTCGTTAGCCAATGCAGCATCACGACAGGTCTCATCCAGATGGATTAGTTCCAAGAAACGTGCTTCTTCTTCAGAAGTGTCGGGTAACAGGTCAATCACGAGTTTGAGAGATGAAATTTTGCATTGTATTGGTAAGACTGCTTCCAAACCATACACCAACTGAAAGGGTGTGAATCAAGTTTCATTTCTCACCAAGGTTCGATATGCCCACAAGGCACTGCACACGATTAAGTGACAATTTTGCTTATTAACCCTTATCATTCTTTGCAACATCTACTTAAGGACTTTGTTGATGGCCTCAACTTGTCCATTCACTTGCGGGTAATAAGGGGTAGAACTACCATGTGACAGTCCTAACTTAGCAGTCAACTTCGCCATCATGTGATTGCGAAAATGTGACCCATGATGTGTAACTATGGCTTGTGGTACACCAGACTGGGCAACCACATGGTTAAAAAAGAAAAGAGCAACTGTTTCACCACTATTGTTCAATGTTGGCATCACCTCGGCCCATTTGGTAAAATAGTCAACGACGACTATAATATACCCATGCCCCCCAGCCAAGGTAGGGTTACATTTCATGAAGTCAATGCCCCATTTAGCAAATTGTCCAATAGCAATGACTAGATGCAATGGCGCAAGTGGTAATCTGGTTTTTCGGTCATATATCTAGCATGCATGACAGCTTCTGACAGCAATAATACAATCTTTGAATGTAGTTGGCCAGAAGTAACCAGCACAAAGAATTCTCTGTGCGGTTGCATATCCAGATAAGTGTCCACCACAGGCACCTGAATGGAAATCATTCAATGCTTTCTCATCTTCCTCATGTGTGAGGCACCTCCATAAAAGCGTATCGACACCATGACGGTAAAGAGTATCGCCAATGATTAGATAATCTTTGGCTTGGTATCGAATACGTCACTGTTGCGAGTGAGGTATCAGGCCAAAAAGTTTGGGTCTGGAGATAGATCCGTATATCTCCATACCACGGGTCAGATGATAATATCAGAAACAAAGACTCATCCAAAATCAATGGTTCAAATGTTGAATCAATGGAGGTCGAGGGAAGGTCGCAAGGTAACTCCGCGAAAACTAGAGATTTCTTTGATTTGAACTTGATGAATTCCAGATCAAATTCCTACAAAATGACTATCCATTTTGAGCATTTTCCCCCCAGCAATTGATGTGACAAAATGTATGTCATAGGGTTGCAATCCAAAATGACAGTGGTCTTCTGGAGCAGGATGTAATGGCGAAATATTTGAACAGCTTGCACAACTGCCAAAGCTAGTTTCTCGATGTAACAATTCTTACTTTTTGTATCATTGAGATTTCGGCTCAAATAATAAATCGGATGTTCAATCCCATTTTCCTCTTGGACTAAAACCATGCCAATGGTTGAATCTGCAGTGGTGAGATACAGGTAATAGTCATTTTGATAATTTGGAGAATATATTAATGTTGCTCTAATCAAGGTATATTTAAGAGCATCAAAGGAAGCTTGTGCAACCCGATCGCAATGGAAGGGTATCCCCTTTTTCAAAAGACATGTAAAACCTTTAGCCATTACAACGTAATTAGGAATGAACCTCCTCAGAAAGTAAGCCTTCCCTTGGAGTCTCTATAATTTTAAAAGATTTGAAGGTGGAGGAAAATCAAGAATTGCCTGAACCTTTAATGGATCTAGTCGAATTCCCTCTCTAGACATTAAAAATCCAAGCAACCAGAACCAACACAAAACACACATTTTTATGGAGTAAGTCGTATCTTGTAGTGTCAGCACCATAAAAATATTGCTCTCAAATGTTGCGGGTGATCAGTCCCCTTTCTTGAATGCGCAGGTAAATCATCAAGGTAAGGTTGAACAATATGCTTGATGTCATGGAAGGCAGAGTTCATTGCCCTCGAAATGTGGCCCCTGTATTCTTCAAATCGAATGGGAGTTTCCTATACAAGAATGTGCCCCATGGACAAATAAAAGTTGCTTTAGATTGGTCCTGTGGGTGGATATTGAATTGATTCTAGCTGAAAAAACCATCCATAAATAAGAAAATTTTGCATCCGCCACATTCATCAATTATCTGGTCAATAAAAGGAGTAGGATAATTTTCCTTTGGACATGCCTGATTTACATCCCTATAATCGACACACACTCGAATTGTCCCTTGTTTCTTCATGATAGGAACAATGTTGGAAACCTAGTTAGTAAGAGGTACGGGGTAAATGAAACCATCATGCAAAAATTTTTCAACTTCTTCTTTTGTTGCAGTGGCTTTCTTTAGATGAATAGGTCGAAGTTGTTGTCATACTTGCTTGACATCAGTGTAAATTTTGATTTCGTGTTCAACAATACTAGAGTCAATTCCTGACATCTCCTTGTAAGATCATGCAAATATATCTCAAAATTCACGAAAGAGAGTACAGTAACTATCAAGTTCTGATGGAGAACAATATTTTCCGACATGAATGTTCTCTACAACATTAGGCTTGGTCAACATATTAATAGAAATCGTTTCTTCAATATTTGACAGGTTTTGCTCAGATTCTACTGTGTCTATGAAAACTGAATTCGAAAGGAAATCAACAACTGAAGGGTGGTTTAGTTCATTTGAACAATCTTCGATGTCATCTAGAAGATAGGAACAACGATGATAATCTTCCTAGGGTTCTTCTCCTATCATCATTGATTAGACGATTCCTTCATCTGTAGAATGTATACATCAGAAAGGATTCGAAGAAGTACCATATTCTAATGAACGGTCTACCCATACAATTGGTGAAAGTGGATTTGGGTTTGCCACACAAGCCAGAAAAATTGATTGCTATGCTAGCTCAATGGGGCTTACTGGCATAACCTTAGTATTACTATCAACATCAAAATCATTGGTAATCCTCCTTAACTCAGATGAGGTGGAGGAAATCATGTTGCAAGTCTCTAATCTTGCCACTTCCACCAAATTAGATGGTTATGTTAGTGTAAAAGTACCCATTAGGGAAGGATCTTTAAAGAGACCTGCTCCAACACTTTGAAGTGATAGCGTGGGTCCGTGTACCAACAGAATTCTTCCCGTAGCCTGTGAACTATTTGTAAATAAGACAAGCTGATCGATAACTATGATTCCACTCTTATGAGGGAATGCAATAGTATGAAAGTACGTGGAAACCACAAAATCCATAGCATATACCCATGGCCTTCCCAGTAAAATGTTGTAGTCGAGGGGTCCGTCAACTACCTCAACTTCAAAAGTAACTAGTTTTCCCCCTAGTTCGATTTGTAGGTTACTCAAAATCCCACAAGGAGTATATGTTCATCTGTCAAAAGCTTTTAATGTGGTTGGCGATTGTGACAATGATGGTGAACCAAGTGCTTTCCAGCATCTCATTGACATAATGCAAGTAGATGCCCCCTCATACTTAATAGTTCGGTGAACATTCTTGTTGAGAGCTTTTACTTGAATTAGGAAAGTTAACTGCGCCAGTACTTGTGGTGTGTATCCCGCATGGTTAAAAACCACAAGGTTGGAACCCATAGGATCTATTCCGCCAATTGCTTACAGTAAAGCCTTCTTCTAGGAGGGATAGTTTTGTAGCATCTCGAGTGTTGACATAGTATAAGGTGATTGAGCAATATCTTCCACTATGTTATAGTTCTAAGTTTCTCGAGCTCGAGGATTAAATATCGATTTATGCACAACTCCCTTTAGTGGTTTTATTGTCAATTCTGGTGCAATAGGTGGTGGAATATTTTTAGATGAAGTCTAAGTCGAAGTATTAGGTTGATCAGTGGCCTAATTATTCAATGATGATGGAGAATTTCCGTAATATTTATCTCTCGTTGACACCAAAACTTCGTTTTGTGGCTTTGTGATGGATAACATGAGTACTTGGGATGTAGAAGCATGGTCTGCCACAACCAAATGTGTCTCCAGGTTTGGAAATGGATCAGTCAACAATGCAGATGTGTTAGAAGTCTTTAGAGGTTTAGAGATCTCTCAGTGGTGTGGACAATCTCTTGTAAAATTCTCGTCATTATAGATTAGACATGGATAATGAGGTTTCCTTGACGAAGTAGAGGAATCAGATGATTTCTCTTGAGGGAAATTATCTTGTTTCTTCTTGTTTTTCCCCTTCTTCTTGCCTTCTGGCCGCTTTTGATTTTTTCCTTTGTCAGATGGCACGGCATTAACTTTGGAAGCAAGAGTGTTTTCTGATGCATTGGTAGTTTGATTGGTAATGGTAAGAGTTTGACTAGATGGCATTCCTGCCATTTGTGTGCTCGAAGAACCGATCACACCGTCTCCGGCATGAGAGTCCTTACTCGATTGTGGAGGAGGAGGAACAGTGAAAGCTGGTCGGGTGCATTTGGAATCTTGTCGTAGAGCATGTCGGATTGTGTGTAAATCAAATCCAATTATTGGGCACAAGCAATTACTTGCTCTTCTGTGACAACTCCACCTTTTTCCACATCCTCGATGATTGATGAAAATAAGGATTTTATGAACCACTTAGCCAAAATATGATCAAGAACATATGTCTTAACCATTTGACGACAACGTCACCACTCATGAATATGATCCGATATATGGGTAGTAGTAGTCTATTTAAAGTTGGTTAGGAGTTCCATTACAGTCTCATATCTGATAGGTAACTGGAAGTGGGTCACAAATGTGGTGGCTAAAGTTGTAAAGTTTTCGAAAGAAGCTCGTGGTAACACAATGTACCACTTAGCAGCTAGAGCCGTAAGCGTTCTTTGGAAAAGACAGATTCTAACTGAATCATCATTTAAGGAGTTTGATGAACACCACAAATGAAAGGTCATGACATGATTTAATGGGTCTTCTCTTGGATTTCCATTGAATTTCAGAATGTCAGAAGGTAACTTATTCGGAATCACTGGCCACCATGGTGCATATAAGATTGGATCATTAGTGAGTTGAAGTTGCTACAAATGGCAACTGTCGATTCAAGTCAAGTTTAGCATACCTAGGATATGATGGAATTTCCTGAGCAATAGGTCTTTACATACCAACATAGGGCATCTGCATTTGGTAACCTTGATAAGGTTTTTTTTGAACAAATTTGACATAAGGTGGTTGTTGATAACTAGGTTGAATTTGTGGTTGTCCATAACCTACAAAGCCTTGCTTGTAGAAAATCTAATGTAGGTTAACCTGATAATGCAATATAAATCAAAGAAAAATACTATAACCTACTTCTACTATCAATTTGCGGAAGCTTAAAGATCGAGCTGAACAATATAACCAAAAGAAGAAGAATCAATTGCACAATACACATGAAATTACTTTGGGGAAAGCCTCAGGTAAAAGTTCCACACTATTGTATTATCATAAAATGTGGAAAAACATAGGAATTATACAAAGGCTTAGCTCTCATAGCTAGCCAGTTCTCAGTAAAATTCTCATAGATGCTCACAGACAATCATGGCTTCTCTCCAGGCTTCCTCTCTACCCTCCAACCTCCTATTTCCTTATGTTTTTCCTAGTGGATGATTTTCCTTTTAACAAGTGGAAGATCTCCAAAACTGCACAATCCTCAAGGATGAATCCTTGACTGCATGCGTGAGTTTTCTTTATAAGAAAACACATGCAACTAATAGTACACTATCCTTGAGCATTAATCTCAATTGGGTCTTTTTTAGAATAGACATGCATGTGTTTCTGATGAGGGAATCTTCAGTTAACTGGAGTAGCACTAGTTGAGTGCATTAATGCATCAATTGATTGTTAACTCTCTATTAGTTCCTCAAACAGTTTGGAACTAATTTAACTGGACTTAACTCAGCAAACTAAGTTAACTAATTACAATTCAAATATAACTCAATCTTATCTCCTTAATTTAAGGGATAAATCTTGCATGACTTTAGAAAGACTTCTAAATTGAATTTCTCCAATAATTATTTGAAATAAATTAATTTTATTATTTCCAAGTAGCTGTTAAGGACTAAATTTGATTTTATTCACATTTAATTTAAGATAAATTAAAACCAATATTCTTATGCCATATTCAACACTCCCTTCTCACAAGAAGAATATCTGCCACCCGATCCTGTCTCTATTGAACTTGAATTTTACACTTTGACAATGCCTTTGTCAAAAATTCAGCATCTTGCTCCTCTGTCGAAATATACTACAACAACATGATCCTCTCGACCTGTGAAAAGCCACTGGAAACAAATATTTCCTTATGCTTCTCCACACTACCATCGACATCTTTCTTTACCTTGTAAAGCCAATGGGAACTCACAACTGACTTGTTCTCCAGTCTCGGAACCACATCCCAAACACTATTACAAACTATGGAGTCATACTCCTCCACCATAGCATCAACCCAAATCGGCTGCTTCACTACTTCCTCAAAGGAATATGGCTCAATCTCAACACATTCCCTAGCAAGGGCCATGTATCCATTGTACCTCTCAGGTGACCTCCTATGTCTGCGCTGAGAAGATGGTGCTACCACATTCTCTCTCGCATCCTCCAACAATCTGTCAGCTTCTCTTGTGTGCTTCTCTAGAAGACTCTGCTTGAGTGGATGTCTCCACTCCTGGAACCTCTGCATGTGGCTACTCCACATCAGTCTGAGGCTCCTCCTCCTTAGGAACCAATAGTTGCTCCATAGATTGTAGTTGGAGTTCCCTCTCAAGGGAAACTCGCATGGCCTTCTCCTCATCAAACTTGAGATCTTTGCGAACCACTATCCTCCAACTGGTAGGAAAGTACACCTGATAGTTGTGAAGTGTATCGGTGTATCCCACAAATATGCCCAACAATGTTGTCGGATCAAGCTTCTTCCATGAATCCTTTTTCACATGGCAATATACCGATGAGCCAAAGATCCTGAAGTGACCCACATTTGGTCTCTTACCTGAGAAAGCTTCCTCTAGTGTCTTCATCCCAAGTATGCGATGCGGGCTTCTATTCTACAAATAGACCGTTGTGTTGCATGCCTCAACCCACAAGTGGAGTGGTAGACCTTTTTAATTTAGCATTGCCCGTGCTGCCCCTACAATAGTTCTATTCATCATCTTGGCCATCCTATTTTGCTGTGGGTTATGAGGTGCCATCAACTCTCATTTAATTCCTTCTACTGTACATAAGTCCTTAAACTCTTCAGAAACATATTCTCCATTGCTGTCACTTCTCAAGGCCTTGATCTTCTTCCCTGACTCTTTCTTGACCAAATCTTTGAACTCACAAAAATTTGTGAAGGTTTGGTCTTTCTTCTACATGAAATAAATCTATCATTTACGAGAATAGTCATCAATGAAAATCACATAATAGCTTTGCTTCGTTGTGGATGCCATCGAGAATGGTCCACAAAAATCAATATGAACTCACTCCAAGATACCCTCTGCTCGACTATCTCGATCATGAAAGGAAGACTTGGTGTAATTTCCCAAGGTACAACCTTTGCATGTGTCCAGTTGCTCAAATTTACCTTTGGGAAGTCCTGTAGATATCTGTTGCATTATCTTCAAAGCCTCATGATGCAAATGGCCCAACTTCCTATGCCACAACTCACCAATGTCTTGGATTTGCACCAATTCGACTTTCGTACTCAATGCTACACAATCATCTACCTCTAGTTTATAGAGATTCTTCACCCGAATCCCTATCCTCTTGGTCTGACCCATGTCTATGTGTCTTAGGAATGCCTTTCCTTTACTGAAGACAACATCATAGCCTTTTCCTCCAACATCGTGACTGATACCAAGTTCTTCTTCAATCCATGCAC
Organism: Pinus taeda; assembly: GCA_000404065.3. Classification (NCBI taxonomy): domain Eukaryota; kingdom Viridiplantae; phylum Streptophyta; class Pinopsida; order Pinales; family Pinaceae; genus Pinus; species Pinus taeda. The sequence continues at coordinate 19,267 of APFE031354020.1, read as the reverse complement.
ATACATCACATCTATCAAGGTGAGAGGAGCTCCATGCTCCCTCTAAAAAGCAACCATTCCCACTCCTGAAACACTATACCTTCCATCGTCACCCATCTCTATGCGCATCTTAAGGTATTTCTCCTCCAAGGCACTAAATAAATTTTTATCACCGGTCATATGGAATGAGGCTCCACTATCAAGATATCAGACACTACCCATCATCGATGACACCATGCATGTGATGAGGGTAAAGTCCATTTCAAACTGAGAGGCTAATGCCTCACCTTTCTATCCTTCTGGGGATCCCTTCTTAGACTTCTTCGATGGGAAACTAGTTGCATAATGTCCCATCTCGTGACAATTAAAGCATCTTACTTTATACATTTCACCCTTCTTCCCTCCATGAGAAGAATTTGATTTGAAATGGGAAGCTTTCCCCCTCCCTTTCCTTGCCTTACCTGCTAAGGCCATATTTTCTTCATCGTCATTCTTGGATGAAGAACCATCTCGTGTGCTCCTCTTGATCTCTTCCTGCATAAGATTTGACCACAGTTGTTCCCAATCTAACAGTTTCTCCCTTCCATTCACAGAGTCCTAGTAGCTATACCAACTCTTTGAAAGGCCAAGGAGAGTGAGGCTCACCATATCATCATCAGCAGTAGTTATTCCCAAACTGCCAAGCTCATCTCTGCAGGTGGTGAGCTTTTTCAAATATGTGGAAATAGTATCACCCTTCTCCATCTCGATTCTTCGAAGCTTATCCTTGAGTGCCAATTTCCTCTGGTTGCTACTGTTCTGGTAGAGGTCCTTCAATGTCTTCCAGATTGAAAATGGAGTATCCTTCCATGGAGACTCGAGACAATATAAACTTGAACTCCCTCAAGGATGATCCATCTCACCTTCGCCACCCACTTCTTCCACTCATCCAACTCTTGTGCATTAGTTGAAGCTAGCTTTGGGATTTCTTGATCAATGAATTCCTTCAAGCCATTGTCTTCTAATACAGCCTCCATTCTATCTTTCCATGCTATGTAATGCGAGCTATCTTCCAAGTCATACTCAAGTCTCAAGCCATAGAACGCCATTGGCCAACCTTGAAGTATGATATGAATTCAATTTGCACCTACAACCCCAAACTTCACACTTCAAATTCTATTCTTAGTATATTGTTCACACCTCTGATACCATGTAGAAAATTTGATGTAGGTTAACCCGATAATGCAATATAAATCAAAGCAGAATACTATAACCTACTTCTACTATCAATTTGCGGAAGCTTAAAGATCAAGCTAAACAATATAACCCGAAGAAGAAGAATCAATCGTACAATACACATGAAAATACTTTAGGGAAAGCCTTAGCTAAAAAGCCCACACTATTGTATTATCATACAAGATGGAAATACATAGGAATTATACAAAGCCTTAGCTCTCATAGCTAGCCAGCTCTCAGTACAATCCTCACAGATGCTCACAGGAAATCTTGGCTTCTCCCTAGCCTTCTTCTCTGTCGTCCAAGCTCCTATTTCCTTGCGTTGTTCCTAGTGGATGATTTTCCTTTTACCAAGTGGAATATCTCCTCCAAAACTGCGTAATCCTCAAGGATGAATCCTTAACTGCATGCATGAGTTTTCTTTATAAGAAAACACATGCAACTGATAGTACATTGTCCTTGAACATTAATCTCAACTAGGTCTTTCTCAGAATATACATGCATGAGTTTCTGATGAGGGAATCTTCAGTTAACTGGAGTAGCACTAGTTGAGTGCATTAACGCATCAACTGATTGTTAACTCTCTATTAGTTCCTCAAACAGTTTGGAACTAATTTAACTGGACTTAAATCAGTAAACTAAGTTAACTAATTAAAACTCAAATATAACTCAATCTTATCTTCTTAATTTAAGGGTTAACTCTTACATGACTTCAGAAAGACTTCTAACTTGAATTTCTCCAACTAATTAATTTGAAATAAATTAAGTAATTATTTCAAAGTAGATGTTAAGACTAAATTCAATTTTAATTCACAATTTAATTCAAGGACAAATTAAATTGGAATATTCTTGTTTCCATATTTCAACATCGTTGACCAGGACCTTGGTAAGCTTGATATTGTCCAAACCCAAGTTGAGCCCGTTGGGTAGGTCCAAATTGGGGTTGGAATTGCTGGAATTGAGGTTGTTGAAATTGGGGCTGCCACGATTTTTGAATCAACTGTTGTTGTTGTTCGTACAATTGTTGTTGATTTAACGATTGTTGTTTCCCAAAAATGAAAGGTTGTCCAGGTTGTGAATAAACTATACCAGTGTAAGCCTGAGTCAGTCCAGATAAGGGTATACTAAATTTTTTCATTAATGACAATGCTCCATTAGGTAAATTGATGTTAATTTTAAGTTGATCTTGCTTAGGAATTTGCCTTTCAAGTTCACCACGTGATGTATTCTAAAATTCCTAGGAATGCAATTATCATGATAAGCATTTTTCCATTCAATTTAACAATGAAATCCTAGCTACTTAGGGATAGAGCAATTAGACTTATTTCGATCAAAGAGCAAAGAGCACAATCTAATGCAATTTCCCTACACTGTTCCTATGAATACACACAAACTTTTTCAATGCAACATGCATGTATTTCTTTTCGATTTCCTTAATGTGAATATGAGAAAAAGGAAATATGCACATACAATCAATCAATATTTAACATGAACGAAGACTTTTACGATAGTTCTATTTCGAAGGAAAAGAAGACTTTACAACACTTTCTTTCGAACAAAGATTAATCAACTATATTCTAACTTTGACTATAGACCGATAATGACAAAGAAAAAATTTAAGAAACATTAATCAATCAAGTCAAAGTAGGGCTAGGCAAGGAGATAGAAACTTATTCTCTGAGGCAAAACATTCATTAATCAATCAGCAAGCAAACAAACAGATAAAAGCTAGCAAAAACACATTCAAAAGGTTGGAAAATGACCCTAGGAGGATCGACCTAGCCCTGAATGGGAGAGAGTGTGCTTTAAAGCACTGTCCCTAAGCCAGGGGTGCTCTATAGTGCATTGTGTCCCTCACAAGCCTACACTGGTAACAGTAAGCCATTTCGGAAGGCAATTTGACATAGTTTTGACCAAATTTTCAATGCAAAAGAGCTGAAATACAACCAATGAACACAAGTAGGGTCTGCAAGGATGTCTTAGGAGGCGGATAAGATACTAGGAAAGAGGATCTTCCCCAGCGGAGTCACCAATTTGTTTTGGAGAATTTGGTATATATAGATAAATATTAATTCCCTGGATAAGTAGCCATATCTAGAACAACAGTTTAAAGTATTTTGGTCTTTTCCTATAAGCAATAGATAAGATGAGAAGATGAGAAGACCTACTTGTAGTTCCGCTTTCCTCTCATCTCCTTTGTATCGATCATGTCGCTCATTTCCATACTTAATACACTTGAGAGGTACCTGTAAACACAACAGAAAACAAAGAATCAATCAAAGAAAAAGATCTATTGAATATAGTGAATGGAATCAGATACATTTCACACATATACGCATTATAAGACAATATAAACATATGGGAGAAAGGTTCAAACAGTTTATTCAATAGAAGAAGGAATTACAACCATTGTGTTTGATTCAAAGTGATTCCTCCAGCTTAGATCCCATCCACATCACATCAAAAGCATGACAAACTTGTAGCATTACAATACTTGCTTCAAAGCAAATTCTCATAGCAACATTATCTCCTTACAATTAAAGATAGTCCAACCCCTGATCACTTAGATGAGCGGTCAATTTATAGGGAGATGAAGGAGGTTTTATCATAAATGGTGGCATTGAATGGCCTTCCATACTTAGAATTAGTTCCATGGAGAAAGGGATGAGAGGATAGGATGAATCTTAAGTCATTCCTCATTAATTTTCGAGTTCATAGGAGTTGATAAGTGAGGGAACCTTCTAGATGACTCCAAAAGATAAGAATATTCCCCAAACCCTATGTGAATTTCACTCAAACTCACCCAGCGTAGGTGAAAGGAAGCTTAAGTACTCTGCAGAGCACCCTGGCATAGACTTAACTGCTCTGCAGCGCACCTTCACATGGGCCTACCTGCACTGGTCCCTCTAGAGGCCATTTCTGGATGTCTTCAAGTCATGAAACTGTCTAGGAAGGAGGTATTCAAAGGGGTGACTTGTTTAGGGCATGTAGCAACTAAAATTAGGGTTTGATGATCCCTAAAACATTAATCTGGATGATAGGAGTGTTGTGCCCAAATGGATCTGTAACAAGCTTCCAATGCTTCTCTCCCTTGTTGCGTTGTGTTATATTCTTTCCACGGCTAGCCCACGTAGTTTACGAGGCTGTTAAAGGGGGGGAAAAGCCCCCCTTCGTTGCGTTTATTACGTAGTGGGGGGCTCATAGGGGGTTTGAGGGGAGAAGTTAGCCCCCCCTCTATGGGATTTGGGGTAACGCCCAGAGGAGAAAAAAATTTGGACCCTATATTAGGTTGGGCGGACCTACCTATGGTTTTGTGCATTATTTTTGGTCCATGGTTTTGGACGCGATGGTTTTTAGTCCAGGGTATTGGATGCTTCGGCATGTATAAATATGTATTGTAACATTGAAAGGAACATAATGAAAAATCAAGCTGGTAGTCCCAGTTTTGGGATCCAGGGGAAAATTTCTTTGTATATGTGTTTTATGTGTTATGCTCTCACATTGTTTATTTTATGTGTTTTAGAATTTGTATGCCTAGTAATTTCTGTATGAGGTTAAAACCTACATTTGGTATCAGAGTTGTTTTGGCTTCAAGGGGATGCCTTTGTTGCTGAGGGGTTTCGCTCCGCCCTGTGGTAGACCATGTCCAGTGGGAGATCTACGGGATCGATTTTGGTGGTAAAAGAAGATGGCGAGAAGTGGAAGGATAGAGATTGAGAAATTTAATGGTTAGAGTTTTTTGTTATGCAAACTCAAGATGGAGGATATGTTGGTGGATTGAGATTAGTGGATCATGGTAGATCTAGGTACTAAACCAACAGGAGTGTCTGATGAAGAATGGAAGAAGTTGGATCGGAAGGCTAAGAGCATACTACGATTGTGTGTCTCATATTTAGTATTGCTGAATGTATCAGGGGAAGCTGCAGCAAAGGCTTTGTGGGACAAGTTAGGGACTTTGTACCAATCTAAGTCTCTGGTGAATAAACTATTCCTACGAAAAAAGTTGTATAACCTGAGCATGAAAGATGGAGACTCAGTGACGGAACATCTAAACACATTTAATATTGTGGTAAGTAAGTTATTATATGTTGATATTAAAATTTTGGATGGAGATAAGTGTATGAGCTTGTTGTGTTCTCTACTAGATTTGTGGGATAGTCTGGTTATTGCAATAGGTAGCAATGAAACTACCTTACAGTCTGATGAAATAGTCTCATCCTTACTGACAGAGGAGATGAGATAGAAAAATATGGAGATCTAGAATGGTGATGCCTTGTCTGTATGAGGACGGTACCAAAACAAAAACAAAAATAAGTCATCGAGTGGGAGATCTAAATCTAAAGGGAGATCTAAATCTCTAGGAAAACCTATAAAGGTGGTGTGATGGAAATGCGGAAAGGAAGGGCATTACAAAAGGGACTGTAAATCTAAAGCTCCTGACAAAGGAAAGGGATCTGATGATGCTCCTTCTGCAGAGGCAAAAACTGCCTCAGATGAAGGTGGGGATGTGTACCTGGCTTCTTAAAGTACACATGTAGATCATGAGGCATGGTTGATTGACTCAAGTGCATCCTTTCACTTCACTCCCCATAGAGAGTGGTTCTAAGAGTATGAGAAATATGATGGTGGTGATGTCTTCTTGGGGGATGACAAGAAGGGTAGAATCATTGGTCACGGAAAAGTAAAGTTAAAGTTACAAGGTGGAAGGGTTAGAAAAGTTTTGGGTGTTCTGCATATTCCTGCATTGGCCAAAAATCCGATTTCTGTAAGCAAGCTGGATGATGCAGGTGTAAAAACAGTGTTCGAGAAGGATACCTGCAAGATGGTTCAGGGAGCACTGGTATTGATGCAAGGAGTTCGGATTGGAACTCTATACAAGCTGCAAGATAGCACTGTTGTTGATGGTTGCAACAGTTCTGTGGTTCTTGAAGTGGAATAGAAAATCTAGTGGTCTTTGGAGAGAAGGCCATGTTGTGGCATCAAAGGCTTGGACATATTGGAGAGAAGAGCCTTCAAATACTTCATGGTAAAGGTATGGTAGAAGGTATGAGTAATATCTCTCTGGATTTTTATTTCTATGAAAATTATGTATATGGGAAGCAAAATCAGGTGAGTTTCCCCTTTGGTGGTAAGAGGGCAAAACATATATTAGAGCTTGTGCACAGTGATGTGTTTCGACCTGTGAACATTCCATCACTGGGTAAGTCTGTGTACTATGTATCATTTATAGATGACTTCTCAAGGAATACATGGATATATTTCCTTAAGAAGAAATTTGAAGTCTTTGACAGGTTT
>APFE031354020.1:0-12700 GCA_000404065.3 Pinus taeda | reverse complement strand
TTTATAGATGACTTCTCAAGGAATACATGGATATATTTCCTTAAGAAGAAATTTGAAGTCTTTGACAGGTTTAAAGAATTTAAGGCTTTGGTGGAAAGCCAGAGAGAGAAGAAAATAAAGGTGTTGAGGTCAGATAATGGTGGAGAGTTTTTCAGCAAAGAATTTTAAGAATTTTGTGAAGTGTGGTATAGAACGACAGAAGACTACTCCATACACACCTGAGAAAAATGGAGTTGCAGAAAGAATGAACAATATGTTGATGGAAAGGGCAAGAAGCATGCTCAGTGGTGCCAGGCTAGGACAGGAATTCTGGGCAGAGGCGGTGGAGACAACATGTTACCTGGTCAACCGATAACCTTCATTAGTGTTGGAGGATAAGACTCCACAAGAGGTATGGACTTGTAAGAAACACTCTCTTTCACATCTGAGGGTATTTGGATGTGATGCATATGTACATGTTCCAAAGGAGAAAAGAACCAAGTTGGATAGTAAATCTGAAAAGTGCATCTTTATTGGGTATAAGGATGGTTTAAAGGGTTATAAGATTTGGAACCCAGTAACAAGAAAGGTTGTGTACAACCAATATGTGGTGTTCAGAGAGGTGAAAGATGTTATTAAACATGAATTCCAACCAAAGGAATGTGAGAAGATAGAGTTTGAGCTTAAAGGGGAAGAATCAGACTCTATAGCAGAGGAGGAATCAAAAGGTGAAGAGCCACAAACTCTAGGTGTGAGAAGATTAGTTCGAGAAAGAAGGCAATTGGAAAGGTATAGTCCATCTGCTTTCTATTCAAATTTTTCTTTATCTATTACTGATGATGATCTCGGAACTGCGAAGGACGCAATAGATTCAAAGGATGGAAAACTCTGGAAAGAGGCCATGGTTGATGAAATGGCACCTTTGCAAAAAAATGAGGCTTGGGATCTGGTGGAGTTGTTGGCTGGAAGGAAACCCATTGGCAGAAAATGGGTGTTCAAGAAGAACACAAATGTAGAAGGAAAGGTGGAGAAATACAAAGCTTGGTTGGTAGCAAAAGGTTATTCCAAGGTGCTAGGAAATGATTTTGGTGACATTTTTTCTCCTATTTCCAAAGTAGCTTCTACTATATTAATTTTATATGTTGGTACTCCTTTTGATTTTGAGGTAGAACAGATGGATGTGAAGACACCGTTTCTTCACGGGGATCTAGAAGAGGAGATCTACATGAAGAAACCTGAAGGTTTTACGGTGAAGGGTAAGAAAGAACTGGTATGCAAATTAAAGAAGTCTTTGTATGGGTTAAAAAAATTTCCAAGGATGTGGTATCAGAAATTTGATACATTTATACGGGGACTTGGCTTCACCAGAAGCAAAGCATATCACTATGTGTATTGTAAATTAATTGGTGACCATGTTATTTATCTGGTCTTGTATGTGGATGATATGTTGCTAGTTGGAAATGACAAAGAAATTATCCAGGATTTGAAGACCCAATTGTCCTCCAAATTCAACATGAATATCTTGGTGCTGCAAAATATATTTTGGGCAAGTAAATTAAAAGAGATCAGCCAAAGAGGAAGCTCTAGTTAAACCAGAGGAGGTATGTCAAGACAATACTGTAGAGGTTTAATATGCAGGATAGTAAACCAGTAAAGGTTCCTATTCCTATAGGTGTGAGGTTATTTGTTGAACAGTGTCCCAAGACATAAGAAGAGGAAGAGGACATGTCCCATGTTCCATATGCAAGTGAAGTTGGTAGCCTAATATATGTAATGGTATTTACTAGACTAGACATTGCACATGCAGTGGGAGTATTGAGCAGGTTTATGTCAAAACGAGGGAAGGAGCACTCGACAGCAGTGAAGCGGGTTTTCAAGTATTTGCATGGCACTAGTGATTATGGTTTGTACTACCAAGCAAGACCAGGATTGGACAGAGTGTTGGATATTCATGCCTTTGTTGATGCAGGCTGGGCTGGAGATATGGATCAAAGAAGATCTACAAGTGGGTATGTGTTTAACCTATTTGGAGGTGTAGTCAGTTGGATGAGTAAGAAACAATCTGTAGTGACACTATGAACTACAGAGGCAAAATACATGGTAGCTACTCATGCAAGCAAAGAACCAGTTTGGTTGTAGAGATTGTGTTCAAGTATGGGGTTAGTATAGGGAGCTATAAGGATAGACTGTGATAGCTAAAGTGCAATTTTCTTGGCAAAGAACCCTGCTTATCATTCAAAGACAAAGCACATTGATGTTCAATATCACTTTGTGAGGGATATGATAGAAGACAAAAAGGTGTTGATGGTAAAGGTGGACACTTTGAAGAATACTGCAGATGCATTGATAAAATCTGTGAGCACTAAGAATTTCTCTTGGTGTAGAGAAAGAATGGGCGTTTCAGGGTTGGATAAATAACTAAGCTCTACTGTGGCCCCCTGTGGAAAGAAAAAAACAAGTGGTAGAATGTTGGGTTGTGTTATATTCTTTCCATGTAGTTTACAAGGGGGCAGAGCCCCCCCTTTGTTGTGCTGACTATGCAGCGGGGGGAGGAGGTCCAGGGCAACACCCCGGGGAAAAAAAATTGGACCCTATATTAGGTTGGGTGGACCTACCTATGGTTTTGTGCATGGATTTCGCACATGGTTTTCGACGCGATGGTTTTCAGTCCATGGTTTTGGACGCGATTGTTTTCAGTCCATGGTACTAGATGCTTCAGCATTTATAAATATGTATTGTAACATTGAAAGGAACATAATGAAAAATCAAGCTAGTAGTCTCGATTTTGGGATCCAGGGGAAAATCTCTGTGTATATGTGTTTTATGTGTTATGCTCTCGCATTGTTTATTTTTTTTTGTTTTAGAATTCGTATGCAAGTAATTTCTGTACGGGGTTAAAACCTACATCTGCTTGTTGATTTCCTTTACTTCTTTCCTGATTGATTCTTCAATTTGTTTTTATTCTTTAACCTTGATTTTAAGGTTGAGGACTTGTTCCCTTTCTATCTTCAATTCGTCTTCAAGAGTGTTAACATGCTTCTTTTTAGCCTTCAGCTCTTTCATAACCCTGATTACTTCATTTTGAAATTCGACTTCAGTCCTTTCTTCTTCATCGTCTCCTTCTTCGTCAGGTGCCTCTTGTTTATTATGCTTGGCCTTAAATAATAATCTTCCATTGAATTCTTCTTCCTTATCATTGTCTTCTTCAGATGAGGAACTATCTTCTTTAGAGAAGAAATTTTTCTTAAACCATTTCTTCTTACCTTGCTTGTTGAACTTCTTAGGACTTTTCTTCCCTTTCATAACACCCTCATTTTTGTGACGACATTTGGCCACAAAATACCCAACCTCACCACAATCAAAACATATTAATGGAAGTTTACCTTTGAATTTTCCTCTACTTGTTCATATTTTCCGCATGAAGTATGCAAATTATTTATCTAATAATTCTTCTTCATCTTCTTCCTTTTCCTCATCCTTACAATTGCAAGTTTTTGCTTTTGGAGTATGCTTGTCCTTATTATTCTTCTTAGATGCAGAAAATGTTGTTTCTAAGTGAGATGTGCCATCCTCTTCTTCAATCCTCATTTCATATTCCGTAAAAATTCCATTCAATTCATCTATGCTAAGATTGGTCAGATTCGATCTATCTTCCAAAACAGATACCTTAGGGTTAAGTCTTGTTGGCAAGGTTCTGAGGATGTTTTGGACAATAATTTTCATTTCAAAAGGTTCTCCCAAACCTTCCAATTTATTTCTTGTTTCATCAACACACTGAAAGTATGCAACAATATCTTCATCTTCCCTCATTTTGATTTGCTCAATTTTTTCTCTGAAAATTTGAAGCTTTGCTTCATTCACCTTTGAATCACCTACATATATATTTCAAGCTTTCTCCATACCTCTTTAGAAGTTGTGCAACTCAATACCTTATGATAAATAGATTCGATAAGACGACTAATAATAAGATCTTTAGCCTTCTCATCATATACCATATTTCTCTTACCTTATTCATCATGGTTCGGTGTGAAGCCTTTGTCAACGATTTCTTGTACTTCGCATCCTTGCGCCAGCAAATGAACCTGCATTCTTCCACTCCAAAGTGCATAGTTATTTCCACTAAACAAAGGAACTCTATTCTTAGTATACTCCATGATCTCCTTCCAGTTGTTGGACTGATATTGAATGATCCAAGCTCTGATACCAATTGTTGGAAATACTGAGAGGGGGGGTGAACCAGTATTCCTTAGCAATGAGCACTTTTAAATCTTTTCAAAGAATTAGTTAATCTTCAATTATTATTAATATTTATGCAGTAATAATAGTAAATAAATGAACACAGTAGGCATGACAATTTTAGGTGGAAAACTCCCTCTAGGTCAAAAATGATCGAACACTTTTCTAATAAATTCTTTAATCTTCAGCCTCAACCGAAATGAAAGCAAAAAATTCCTAGAATTCTAAAAAAAGATTTCTTCTCTAGCTCCCACTGGACGGATGCCCCAATGCCCTGGTTTCTTCATTAATCAACTAAATGGATGCCCCAACACCCTAGTGAGCCACAACTCGCCCTAGCACCACCCTACCACCCTGAACTGTTCACAGGCCCCAACCTATATGTGACTTCATACACCTGCCTAGTACCTCCCTGCCACCCTATAATGACTAAAATAAGACAAGATTGTGGATTCCCAAACCAGGGACAATGATCCACGATACAATAAGATGTACAATGATTTCCGTGTACTTTACCAAACGCCCAGTCACTCTATGACCTACAATCTAACCATGACATCATCCCAACAGTGCCTCTTATACCTCTTAACACTGCCTCTTTGACTCTAGGCAGAATGACTCTTTCACAAATGACTCTTTTATAATATTTAAAATGATAACTCTTTTACAAATTACTCTTTTACAATGATGACTCTTTTATAAATGGCTCTTTTACAAGTTTACAATGATGACTCTTTGCCTTAACAATACTTCACGATATCTAGATGGTTGTCATGTCTTCAAGGATGTCCCGCTGCAATGATTCTTTTGATTTCATACTTCCACTCTTGAAATCTTGCTTTATGTTGTACTTGAATCTTCTTCTACCTGAATGCAAAATTTTCCTAGTGAAACCAATCCCAAAACAAAACAAAATACCCTTCAACTTACCTCTTCCTACAAAACACATGTAAGTGCATAATAATGAATAAATACAAATTAAAATTACAATGCATACCTAAAGTGTGCTTTTCACTTTTGTTGTTGACTTTTTGCATTAGTTGACCAAGACTCCCACTCTTGATATAGGCCTAGACTCTATGCAAGACTATATCCAAAATTTAGCTAAAGATATATACAATAAAAACTCATGACAGACCCTAGACTTGTGATGGACCAAGTTCTAAGTATAACAATAGAGACCATTCTATCAACTATGAAAAGACAAGTAACATTAAATTACAACATCATATAGATTTAGCAGACGTGGTGTAGCATCAAGAATATGTAGCACCAAATGTGTAGTATCAAGAATAGGACATCTGAAATGTGTTATCAAAACTAACTGTGACATATAGAGACATAGAGATATAACCGAGACCTTGTATATACTTATATTGTCTTGAAAAAACATATGTCAGAGATGATACTCAAAATTCAAATGTAAAAACTAATCATACATACCCTTTTGTAGGAGACTTACCCTTGACTTTTGATGTGTGGTCCTTACTGCAGTGATCCTTGAATGCATGCTTTTTCTTTCCTTCTAGGAGCTCTATATTGAATTTGTTGTATCTATGTAATTTTAAATCTCCAGGGTCTGAAATTTTATCCTTTGGTATCCCTATGAGTCCCCTTTCCAACCCCATAGCTCAGATAAAGATTGGATTCTTCAAGAAAGAGTTATTCCCAATGTCCCGCGATGACCTAATTATAAACTAGTTCAATAAATAAAACTTGTACAAAGTTCCACCTATCACTGTTGCAACCTTCGGCCCTAAAAATGATACCCAGCTAACTAAAATCCATCCTGTTTCTGTCACTATTTACATGATTGGAATCCAATTCTCAGAGAGAAAGTTATGACAATTTTCCCAATGTCACCATTTTGACATCGAATTCAGGAGCCTACAAAAACCATAACTTCCTCAAATCGTATCTCCGCAAATATAGTTAACCAAGATCTGAAATTGGGTCACAAGGTTCATCAAGATTTCAGCTCACATGGGTTTTAATTTCATCTTTTGAAGCTTCACATAAAAAAGGTTATAGTTAAAATTCCACAATGAGTTGTTTGAAACCACAAAAATCCCTACTAGAGGATGTGAGGGTCACTATTTATATAAATGTCTTCAGTTGAGAGGGTCCACAACAAGTGAACTTTAGAGGGATTTTAGGAGGAAAAAACATTATTAATTATTGACTATTCAATGATCACACCAATTAAGAGTGTCATGCCAAAACCCCATAGGGTTTTAGCCCACTGACTAGGTTTACTAACTTCAAACATGAATATCTCTCAAACCGTGAAGAACTATGTGGTTTGTCATATATCAATGGAAACAACTCAAAAATTAGAATCCATATAGAATATCGTTGTATCATAATGGAGTAAGGTGTCAAGTCAAAATTCCCATGCAAGATTAGGGTAGCCCCTAGTGTTGCTTGGGTTGACATCAATGACAACCACTGATAAAATTTGAGGTCATGTTGTTATGTATTATCATGATTGGCATAGAGTTGTAGGGTCCCTTAAGTCAGTTAGAGTGTCAAATCGAAATCATTCATGACATCACTCTAGTACAATGGTTAGTAGGACAACGTTGCATTTCTGACAAGTGTTGTGCATTCATCATTCTAGTTAAAATTTGCAATCATCACCCTTGAAGCCCACATTCAACCACCTTGGGAGTTAACATACATGGATAACCTCAAGAAATTCCATAGAGCCTTCATTTTTTCCATTGAAATCTTTCTATATGGCGATTGGAGCTCACTGCATAAAGGAGGAAGGGGAGGCACTGCGCTTTCTTACAAGTGTTGTGCTTTTGGTTGTGGGTGGAGGTTTGAAAGATGGAAGCTTTGAATAATGAACGAAGGTTTATAAGGAGGAAATTATCCATGTCCACATACTGAAGTCATTAGGCAGCTCAAGGATCGACCAAAGCTATCTCAACCATGGATTCAATGCACTTCTCTACTACGTTTTTACCAAGGCACCAAAGTTTGTAAATATCGGGATCAACTCCAAATATTGTTTCTCAGTCAGGAGATCAAGTGTTTAGTCAATTCATGAATAAGGATGTGCATTGTGCTTCTACTGCAAGAAGAAGGGGTTTGAAGGTTTATGTTCAACCTAGAATTATTTTTCATGGTTTTTAAATGTTGTATGGACTCTTACATACCATCCTAGTACCCTCAACATGTGAGATGATAGTCAGAGATAGTATAAGTTTGGAGCATTGCGTTTTCACATGATCACCATATTTTCACAATATCTCTTAAACCATGTACCTATTTTCCATGAAATTTTTACAGAATATGTATGAGGGTGAGATGAATAATATAACTTAAATTTAGGTCAAAATTCTTCACAGTTCTCGAGAAACGAGCCATCGTCATATACAACCATTTTTATATTTGCTCGAGATCCATGAGTTGGATCTGGCTCAAAATTTGTGTGGAGAAGGGTTATAATGATTTTAAATTTTTGTCAAAATATTATCTCAGTCCAAATTATCATTTTGGAGATATTCAAAAAATATCAGTCGATTCACTTCTATTTTGTGTTTCTGTTGAACTAGGCTTCCACACAGTCATCATTTTCACCGAGTTATTCAAGTCAAAACCTCTTGTAATTTATTTTTATGATTATGGTAAATATTATGAGGCATCCTAGGATGCTTGAAAGAGAATTACCCTTGGACACTTACAAGAGACTTAGCCCATAAGCTTCAGGACGATGAGCTGGTCTTAGTGGTACCATTCACTTATAAGCCTCAATTTTTCGAATGTCCCAATTTGTTTTCTGAAGTGACTTCAAGTGACTCCCATCATTAGACTCTCGAGCTCACCCTCTTTCCAAGAACCCTACTCTTAAGTAATTGACCGGCGTTGGTGTATGCTAGGTACCAGATCTCAAGTTACATGGCTAATGAGGGGATCGAAAACCTTGAAAAAAGGTTCGAAGAGTTCAAGGGAAATATGGACCATATTAACACACAACTCTCACATCTAACAGAAATTATACAAAAGTCTCAATGGGAGGAGCCTAGTGTTGATGCACACAGAAGGAGAATCTGTCCATCACATTCACTTCCTTGGAAATCACCACCATTCCAACCACTAGACACCTAAGTTGGACATGTACAAATTTGATGGCTCTGACCCTGCAGTATGGGTAGCACAAATGGAACAATATTTCTCCCTTAATTATATTTGTGAATATCAAACTAAACTACATGTGGGAGACCTTTACTTAGACTAAGAGAGATGGAAATGGTGGCAGTGGCATCAGAAATGTTATTGAGGGAGAGTAACTTGGCACATGTTCTCAAAATCCATATATGATCACTTTGACCAGAATCTAATTTTTTGGGGTGTCTCACTAAGATCCGTCAAACAGGAATAGTAAGGGACTATATTAAAAGTAGCATTTGAGCAATTGGCCATCATAAATGATGGTATAGGAGATGACTTCTACTTGGAGTGTTTCATCAGTGGCCTAAAATAATCCATCCAAGCCCATTTCTGGATGCATCACCTAGTTACTTGGTTGGATGCCTACAAAAATGCCTTAGAGGTGGAAATTTGCTTAACTGCCCAGTCCAATCATCCAAATTTCTTTGCCAAGGCACATCCCACCCATGATTAAGGCCCTACCCAAACACTTAAGGTTCAAAAGGTGTCACAAAAAGAAATGGTTGAAACAAGAAAACAAGGATTGTGCTACTAGTGTGATGACAAGTACTCCCCTGGAGATAAATGCAAAGAACCAAAATTATTTCAAATTGATGCTACTGATAACAGCTCACCCGAGGAAGCTCCATCCCTTGAGGTGCCTGAGGATGAATTTTCTAAAATAAAACCCAATAATGATCTCACAGCTACGTTGGATGAGTCGGTTATCTCACTACATGATTTAGTTGACATTTATTCACCTCAAACTCTGAAAATCCGAGGCTTTATTAAACATCGACCAGTAGTGGTATTCATTGATATTGGAAGAACTCATAAATTTATCCATAAGAGATTCATAGACGCTATTCATTGCTTTGTGCGAGCGGTATGTAATTTCCAATTCCCTATCGCTGATGTGGGGACCATAAAATGTGAAGGCCACTATGAATATATTAAGCTTCAGAAAGGAGACTACCACCTAAAGACCCACATGTTTGCTATTGAAATGGGTGGTTGTGACACTATCTTGGGTGCTAAATGGCTTCACACACTGGGCCCTATCACAATAGATTTCTAAGAGTTATATATGAGCTTTAATCAGAATGAGCAAATTCATACATTACAAGGACCCCAGGCAGGTGGTCCTACTATCATCAGCTCACATCAAATGGAGAAGCTTCCGAAAAAGGTCCATCATGGATTTTTCACCCAATTTAATGCCATCTAGACCATTGAATCCACTACTGCTCATATTCATCCTAATATGCAATAGGTCTTAGTTCTCCACCAACGGGTATTTCAAAAACCGAAAGAGATTCCACGCTCTAGGACTGAACATGATCATAACATCCCTTTGGTCTCGGGGGATCAGACACCTAATGTATGCCCATATCAATATCATTTTTGCTAAAAGAATGAAATTGAAAAACTCATCAACGAACACCTTGAAGCCAATGTTATTCGTCTGAATATAAGTCCTTATTCATCTCCAGTGGTCATGGTTCTAAAGAAAGATGGAGAATGGTGCATGTGCTAAAACTTTTAGGCCCTCAACAAGCTCACTATCAAGGAAAAATTTCCTATTCTAGTTGTTGATGATCTTCTTAATGAACTACATGGTGCTCAATTCTTTACCAAGCTAGATCTCCACTCGGGCTATCACCAAATACGCATGAAGGAGGTAGACATTCCCAAGACTACCTTCTGAACTCATGAAGTCCATTATGAATTCCTCGTCATGCCATTTGGTCTCTATAATGCTCAATCTACTTTTCAAAGCCTCATGAATTACTTGTTGAAACCATATCCCCGAAAATATATCCTGGTCTTCTTTCATGACATTCTCGTCTACAACCTAACCTAGGAAAAATATATTTAGTATATAGACCTGATATTGCAACTGCTCCTAAATCACAAATTATTTGTCAAATTATCCAAGTTCTCTTTTGGCGTGGAAGAAGTCGTGTATTTGGGACACATTGTGAGTCGTGATGGAGTGAGGGTTGATCTGAAAAATATTCAGGTAATGTAAGATTGGCCCCAACCAAAAACCTTGAAGAGTTTGAGGGGATTCTTTCACTAGCAAATTTTGGCAAGAAATTTTCAAGCTACAAGCCATGCAACTCCAACTAAGTACCACCTATCATCCCCAAAATAAAGGTCTGACAGAAGTAGTTAACAAATGTTTGGAGACATATCTAAGGTGCTTCACCTTAGAAAAGAAACATCAATGGGTACAGTGGGTACCTTTAGCTGAATGGTCGTATAATATTAACTATCATGAAGCCACCAAGATGACTCCATAGAGGCACTGTATGGCCAACTCCCACCTTCACCTATTTCCTATATCCCTAGATGTTCTAAAGCACATGCAATTGATTAACTCCTACAGAACCGTGCCGCCATGACAGCTCATCTCAAACATAATCTACATCAAGCTCAAAATCAAATGAAACAACATCCAAACCAACATCATTCTGAGCACGCATTTCAAGAAGGTGATTGGGTATTCCTGCAACTACAACCATATAAGCGAACATATGTCAAAGAAAATTGTTGCTAGAAACTAGCACCAAAATTCTATGGACCTTATCAAATACTTCAGCACATAGGAACAGTCACCAACAAACTGGCCTTTCCACCTACTTCAAAAATCCATCCTGTCTTCCATGTGTCCTGCCTCGAAATGTGGTGGGGAAAAATTGTAGAGTTCAAACAAGTCTACATGAATTAGATGAGGAAGGCTCACTTTGGCTCTATCCAGAAAAAGCCCTCAACACTCATGAAAGACATCTCTGTGGTCGCACGATCAAGGAAGTCCTCGTCAATTTGAAAGACACCTCTCCAGAAGATGCAACCTGGGAACCAACCACTATTCTTCAACAATTTCTATAGCCTCAACATTGAGGACAAGGTCGCTTTGGATGGGGAGGGCATATTAGGGTCCAACCCTAACCCCTTTATTTATGTAATAAGCCCAATGGGATGACTTTGATTCATAGTTATTTATAGATTCAACAAAGCCTATATTAATAATTATAAGTGGTTGACCTGAATTAGAGAAAAGGGACCACAAGTAGTTGTAAATGAGTCATAGTTAATAAATAAAGTGTTTAACCCATGTTATGTAAGATACCACTAGTAGTTAGGGTGTTGGATTTCATTTAGCTATAAATATTCTTAGTTAGAAAGGGAAATATCACGGAGTCTTATTGTAGTCAAGCTCTGCTCTGCTAGAGGTTTCCCCCTCAAAGAGGCAAGCGAACTTTGAATATGTTTCTAAATGATAAAATACTTTGTAGTTTTTCTCATTTCATGTGATAATTTTGTGTTCTGGGCTATATTTCTTCGTATTTATGGTATCTTGGATTTCTCGTAGGTCAAGCGCATAACATATTTTCTCAATATATTTCCAATGAATGAATAAGGCAGAGGTGTGACTTTGCAGGGATTCATGTGTCAACTCTTAATAGTGATGTGCTTTCTTATTTTGTAAGATTTTCTCATGTTATTTCCACATATTGAACATATTTCTTCAAGTTTTCTTTAAACCAATATTTATCTCAGAATTCATTTTAATAATTATCTCAATTAGTTTTCCAAACACTCTATGTTTTCTTCTGAAAGCAACTTTTAGAATTCATCCCACAGTTTGAAACTCTATATGTTGTTTTCACCATTCCACTCACCCTCCTACAGTGAATTAATTTGATTACACCAGCAACACTACCTACCTTGCCCCTATAGAAGACCCCACATCTCTTCATCCTATCACTAGAAAAAATAATCAAGTTGACTTGACTCCATGCCCAATGGATCTTTCTTCCTTCCTGTCAGGAAACCTTTAAAACTTATTCCCCTCTAAGCACCATACCTAGATGAAGATCTAAGTGATTGAAGATTTGAAGAGAGGGCCCTCTCTCAAGCTGGAAGGGCTAGATTTTAGCTTCCAAGTGGTTTGTGGTTACCTCTGAGTTTCTCTCCTTTGTCTGGAGAAATTGTAGAGAGCTAATAGAATTGTAACATTTTAAATATTAATAACAAAAATACAATACACACAAATAGATAAACATGTCACATTTTATAAAATACTTATAAAAAAAATAATTATATATAAGGAGAGATCTATGGATATATGTTTTCTACTTCCAAATATGCTTGGGGCATGTATTAATGTTATGAAACCAGCTCAAGAAAAAGATAGATGAATGCCTTAAAATTCAGCCTCTTGGAGGGGGCAACCTCCTTCACATTACATAAATGAACAATTCTTTGATGATTCAAATGAAAAAACCTCCTTTCTATATATAGGAGTCTAAGGAGTCAC
>APFE031354018.1:0-14237 GCA_000404065.3 Pinus taeda | reverse complement strand
TCTTTGGATTAGACATGGGTTGAAGTTGCCTGAGTAGCTGCAAATGATATGGCCACATCAATGGGACATAATGGTTGGATTCTAAACCCTACCTAAAAGGGTTTGTGGCCAGTTAAGATATGGAGAGATTTGTTGTAGTTGTGCTTGACATAAAGGAGGCTTTGTTCCATGTGCATGGATGCTTCGAGTTGTATATGCACAGAATGTGTACGATCATCCTGTTGACGACCTTTGTTTGGCTATCAGTTTGGGGGTGGAAAGTCATGGACTTAGTGAACTTGGTATCCAGCATTGACCAGAGACTTGACCAGAATGTACTTAGGAATCTAATATCCCAATATGAGATAATGGGGTATGGGATCCAAAAGTGTACCCATACTCATTCAAAGAAGAAATCAACAATGGCTTTTGTTGTTATACTCTTCTTGCAGGCCGCCAAAATGACCATCTTAGAGAACCTGTCGACGACCACGAAAACACAATCATTTCCATGCTTAGTAGAAGGTAGGCCCGACATGTAATCTATGGAGATGGATTCCCAAGGTCGACTAGGAGTAGGAAGAGGAGTATATAAGCCTTGCTTATTAATGGTTAGTTTGGAAATGGCACAGGAAATGCAGGATCTAATGTACTTCCCAACATCCTATCAAAGGCTCAGCCAATAAAAATACTTTTGTAAGACTGCCACGGTTTTCTCTACTCCAAAGTTTCTAGTGACCCAACTACAGTATGCCTCCCAAATTATCTTGGCATGCTCACTTGAAGGAACACAAAGGTGTCCTAGGTGACATAATAGTGTATCCTGGAGATGAAAATTTGGAACTTTCTTGCCTTCCAGGAGCTTCTAGTATGTGCTTTTCAATTTTGGATCGCTCTTGTATAGATGCAGCCACCCTGAAGTCTCGTGCCCACAATAGTCGAGCACAATGGTCAGCGCCATGACCGGCAGTCAACTAAGGCAGTCTACAACATTATTGGTGTTTCCCTTCTTGTACTTAATGTTCAAATGGATTGTTGCAGGTATGTGGACCATTTTTGATGGTGATCATTCGGAAACTTCCCTTGTGTATGTATGAACTACAGGGGTCGGTAGTCTGTGTGGATAACTATTTCCTTCTCCAAAATGTAATGCATCCATTGTCGGCATGCCTGCACCATGGAATACATCTCTTTGTCATATGTGGAATACTTTTAGACTATGTCTAAAAGTGTCTCATTGTGATATGCCACTAGATGCCCCTGTTGAATAAAAAATGCACCAATAGCATAGTTGGAGGTGTTAGCACTCCATAAATTTCCCTAGGCTAAGGAGAGAAATTCCAGAGGTAACCATAGACCGCTTTTAGGCTAGGATCCATCCCTACTAGCCTTTCAGAGGGCTCTCTCGATGTGGTTTATTTCATTCAATATAATGACTAAAAACTCTTGATTTGAGGCTAGCTATAAGGATCAAAAAGGTAAATTTATGTTGTTTTTTAAGGTAGATGGAAGAAAGTAGATCTACCTCAAATCATACCATTTTTTAGGTTCAAGTGAATAAGGGATATGATGGGATTTTTAGCAGGGGAAAGATAGGCATGCCTATTGATATTTAACCAAATCTCGTTGTAGTGAGTGGATGAATGCAGCATCAGAAAGGATCACAATAGAGCATCAAAATACTGATGAATTCATATTGTCATAGAAGAAAAGAAAACACATATGATCAGTTGATCTAAAACAAAGCACTAAGTGAATTCTAATATATTCCTTTAAAAATGAGAATGAATAATTTTTACACCATGGAAATATACATTATAAATGGAACACAAAGGAACACACATACCAATAAGAACTGACACAAGTATCTATGTCAAAATAGCATATGTCTTCCTCTATTCACTTGAGGAAATGATTCAAAAATGCAGAATTGTGTAGTCTAGATTCATCCCACTCACAAAACCCTTTTACATTACATGTACATCATAATATAGACTCAAAAGAGTCAGTTCCCACCTCCAATATTCTAATTCCTCCTTAGGAATTTTGTTCCTAAATTATGCAAGGAAAATAGAACTAACTGCTAAAAACTAGGGACTTGTTTAAACCAAATCTTTTCTAAGCATTTATATTAATTCCTAAGCCCCAAATAGAGTTTGTGAGTCCTCAAATATTTTATTACAATTAGCAATAACTAAAAAACAAATTACCTTATGTTTTGACTAAGCTAACTCCATCAAAAAGATGATTGTCTAGTTTCGCAGCGCATTCGCAGCAAGTTTGCTACGAAACAAGGACTGAATTTCTGGAAAAATAGGGGTCAAAAACTAGCTCATATCTCCTGAATCATGACATATGTTTCAAAACAAAAGGAGGTTTTGCATATTATATTTTCCTTGAGAGATACTTCTCTCATTTTCTAATAAAAAATCTCCAACTCTTCACAATCAGCGCCTAAACATCATAACTAAAATAGAAATGACAAAACCTGAAACATAGGCTCTAAATATGCATTTGAATTTTTCAATATATAACACTTGTGAAGAAAATAAATGACATTTTTTTTCTTTGGCCCGTTATAAGAAAACCCCTCTTTCCATTTTTAGAAATTCATTTCCATTTTTTTAGAAAACACTTTTGAAAATGAGGGAAAAAATAGTCCATTTCACAGCAAATTTGTAGCAAAGTGTAGCAGACCTCCATGGTTGATATGGTTGCAAAAATTTCTTGGAAAAATAGAACAAATGGGTATTTTTTCAATGGAAGTGTGATAGTTTAGAACCCCTAAATTGGTTTTTCCAGTGCCTGTAGACCTTCAAGATATCTGGCTCCAACTTGCGCAGCACATGTGCAACAGACTTCGAACTTCAAATTTGTGATTGATTTTTCGGCATACTTATCACCTAAATACAACTTGTAACACATTTTCCATTCTTCAAAACTCCAAAATTCCCATCACTTCATCAAAATGTGTCTCTATTCAACTTGCATAGCAGAATCTTGCTACGCAAGTGCATCTTCAGCAAAAAAAATTGATCAAACAGGGCATATGAGAAAAATTACAACATAACAAAATTGATAATGTTTCTCCTGATGTAAAAATTATTTTTGGGCAACTTCAACCAGAATATCAATGTTGCTCCTCCTTCTTTTCTTCGATGACTACTTTTCCTCTTTGAGTTGTTGCTTCATATTCCTTAACCTATTCCTTAAAACCATTTTTTTAGTGTACAAGTTCCTCACTAGTCTCTATATGGGAAGGGTCCATTTCAAAATGTGTTTCACCTCTTTGAAAGTGTCACTAGCCATCTTCACTTTATCAGTAATGGTATGCTTGTATGCTTCATCCTTAGTTGTGAGACAATCAACTTGCAACTGACATTCCTCAAGCTACTCTAATAACTTCTCATATTCCTTCTACTCATCAAACACTGCCTTTTGCTCTTATGGAAAAGTGTCCTTCATCTGCTCTTATGTTCTAGTTGTTGACCTTGTTTTGGTCTTCCTTGATTTTCTCACTTAGCACTTTCACCTCTTCCACATCTAAAATATGCATTCCCTTGTCTTAAGCAGTGATCCTTAGAGCTCTTCTAGATGATCCTCCTTCCCCATGTTGAACTGTCTCTTGTGATGCCTTCTATCTAAGTTCTTCGTTCTCCTGCTTCTTGGAAATGTAGGCCCAAATTTTTCTTTATACTGAGGTTTGAGGAAGTTCTTGTAATGTGTGACATCCAATTCCATGCCCTTAAACCATTTTTCTCTTATGGCTGGTTGGAATGTGCTATATCGAGTTCATTCAATGTGAAAGATTCAACAAAAAAAGAGGAAAAAACTTACTCAGAGACCCGAGAGTGTTTAACCTCCTTGTGCAGTGGTTAGGTAGCACTAGTTACTTGAGCAGTAGTTGCGCAATGAGTGTTTCCCATGAGATTTTAATGTTCCCCTTCGGCTTCTAAAACTTTCTTGCACCTTGACACTACTTTAGAGCTTGGAATGAATCACATATAAGGGAGAATGAGAGAGGTTCAAGGAAATTTTAATTTTATGCCACCCAAAACTCTTTTCTTGTCATGATGGTGGTTTTGAATGATGAAAATGAATTGACATGAGAGGGTATTTTTACAATCATGAGTAGGACATGACACTAATTGACTCATAACTAACCCTAAACTAACTCATATGACTGACATGACCTCTACAAATTACATATAATGAAAAAATTCCTTATGACATGACCTCTTTCACTCTCATAATAACCCTTTT
Organism: Pinus taeda; assembly: GCA_000404065.3. Classification (NCBI taxonomy): domain Eukaryota; kingdom Viridiplantae; phylum Streptophyta; class Pinopsida; order Pinales; family Pinaceae; genus Pinus; species Pinus taeda. The sequence goes on along the minus strand of APFE031354018.1, from coordinate 9,995 downwards.
CCCTCCATGATCTCAAACTTGAAATTATGACCCCTCATGGACTCTTTATGACTTTACAAATTCTAATTAGGGTTAATAAACTCTTTTTATGACACAAATATTTACAATGCCTTCGACTAATTTGATTCTTTTGTACAAAGACACTTCATAGGCTAACTTTTTACAATAAGACCCCCAAATGAATAGTAAGACAGAAAAACCATGATCCCTATATTATAGTACCCTAACATTAGCTCCAATTGGGATGTAAATCTCCCTATGAGGTGCCAAGAACATTGTGGACTCATAGCCTTATCCATTTGGCTACTCCCAACTTGAAGACTACAACCTACAAACTGATGTTGAGACCAAAACCATTGTACATTCTAAAAATCACAACTGCACACTGCTAGAAAAAGATGTTCAAACTACAATATGAAAATACACATGTTGAAAGAGATGCTTGGCAAGAAAGATTATTGCACACCATTTCCTACTTATCCTACTTTAGTGAGCACAAGTGTTGAATCAAGTGATCTCAAATTTCCAGTAAAGCCAATCAAGTAACTTCTCACATAATCTATTTGCTTGATTGTGCTTCAACGAGATAAAAACTAGAATATTAAATTTCAGAAGCAACTAAAACCTCAAATTTAATCTAATCTTTTCACTGGTGAAAAAAACAAGATCTACCTTGATGATGATTCCAATTTTATGTAAAATGATCCTCAAATGAATGAACACTAAAGTTCAGAGCATCTAACAGATTACAATTTTTCTACAGGTGGTCTACATACCATGAATACAAACCTTTATATTCATCCTTACTTTCATGCAATTTCTTCTTATAGCTGTCATGATAGGGTTGCAAACCTTCATTTGAATTTTCTAATGGAACCCTTGCTGGACAAAACAATGATGTTTGTTGCCAAACTAAGTCTTCATCGTCCTTATTTTCAAGCTCACGTCTAGCTAAAGGAGGAGAATTTTGACTGCAGAAATCATCCAAATAACTAGTTATTGGATCATTGAAAACCTAAGAATATTGATGCAATTTATTTTGTATTGTATCCAATGAGACTATATGATCTTTCATAGGCTCACCATCCTTTGCTTCATTGATAATTTTAAAAATTTTCTTAAGGAACTCAAAAGAAGCAAAACTAAATGGCACATAACTACCTTGAATTAATTCACAATGTTCTTCATGTTTCAACCCTCTAACTGCATCGTCAATATCATGGTTACTCAATGTCTATGATTTCAAACTGAAGAAGTCTTTGATATAACAAGTAACAAGATCATCAAGTACATAAGAATGCTTCTTCCAATCTATGCTATTGTTAGCTTGCTTTCCTACTTCATTATTAATCTTATAATTTTCTTTCAACATTTCAAATGAGGCAAAAGATAAGGGTAGAGGGTTTCCATCAGAAAAATCATTGTTTTCCTCATGTTCGGTTTCAAGACTATGAGATTGTTAACTTATAATAGTATGAATCTTCTCCTTCAGTAATTGAAATGAAGCAAAACACAAGGGCAAAGTTTCTTCAACTGGTTTGGTATCTTCTTCATGTTCTTCCTTTCTATCATAACTGACACAGCCAAGTTGACTACCTTCTATAAATTGTTGTAAGTGAACAATATCTTGCTAAGGACATGATGTTAGTTTCTCTTCATAATTGTCTCCAAGTGAATATATAAAACAATCAGTTTCTAGCTCATTGTGACACGAATGAGCAACCTCTCCTTCTAGAGAAAAATTTGCTTGGAAAGGAAGTCTTCTTCGTTGCTCTCTGTCTTATTTGATTTTGCACCTTCTAAAGTTTAAATTCTTGATTTGTGGAGTTGGTTTTTGGTCGCTTACAACAAACTTTTTGTCTAAGGTGAGTTTCTCCATTATTTTATCCATAGTCTTCAACATATCATCTAGTCTAATACTGAAAGACATGGTAGATTATTCCTTGATTACTGTCCTTTTTTCTGTTTTCATTTTAGCTTTTTTAGTAAGCAAGCTAGCATCTACTCCCACTACATCATTCTACAAATCTTCAAGAGTTGTTGGATTTCTTTCTGTCAATTGATAGGTCATTTTAGCATCAAAGTGATCTAGGTAATAAATCATAGCCAAACCTGGGAGAGGATTTATGTCAGCAGGTATGGAATTGTAATTTTTTTTTAATCTAGCTGAGAACTCCTACACTGTCTCACTAGACTACCTCTTTAGATTCCTATACTCAACCACAATCTGAAAGGGGTTCTTTTTAACCTCCCACCTGTTAAGGAAAGTGTGCTCAAGTTGTTGGACATTAGTAATACTTCTAATTGTCAAACTTCTATACTGTCTCCTAACCTTTCCTGAAAGGCTTTGAGCTAAAATCCTCATCATCATGATCAACTTCTTCAAATTTTCAAATTCATCCATTTTTTCTATGTGTTGTTGTAATGTAGTGGGTCCAGTGCCATCAAATTGAGGTAACCTTGACCATAGTTCTGTCGTAAATCATGTAAAGGAGCTTTCATATTTAATGGAGCATATCGGGAAGCAACCATGATGGTGGTTTTTATAGATGGACTTGTACTCACTTGATTATGATTATCATTTGGATCTTGTTTAGGATCACCAATACAATAAGGAGATGCATTTGCAACTTCAAAGGAATGATATACAATTTTAAAAGGGTAATCATGTGCAGATCTACAGTCTTCTTCCATATACAATAGATGAAGGAAAATCCTTTTGACATGCTCAGAAAAGGACCAGAGCTATCTAATGAAAAAGAATAATATTTATTGCAAAAAAATTGAAGCTTTGATACTTGGTCTTTCTTAAATGTCTTTCCAATCCTCTGTCAACAAGTTTCGTTCTCCAGTGGAGTCTTTGAATTTAAATGTAACAATGATTGAAATTGCCAAGTGAATGGTACTGCCTCCTTGTGTATGACTGATGTCCACCATCAGAAATCAAATCTGAAACTTTGATGTTCTTTCACCGAGAAGATGAAACCTTTCGTTCCCCGGCAACGGTGCCACTATGTTAGCACTCCGTAAATTTCCCTAGTTTGAGGAGAGAAATTCCAGAGGTAACCATATACCACTTTTAGGCTAGGATCCAACCCTACTAGCCTTGGAGAGGGCTCTCTCATTGTGGTTTCTTTCAGTCAATCTAGTGACTAAAAACTCTTGATTTTAGGCTAGCTATAAGGATCAAAAAGGTAAATTTATGTTGTTTTTTGAAGGTAAGTGGAAGAAAGTAGATCTCCCTCAAATCAAACCATTTTTTTTAGGTTCAAGTGAATAAGGGATATGATGGTATTTTGGAGAAGGGGAAAGATAGGAAATCCTATTGATATGTAACCAAATATCTTCATATTGAGTGGATGAGTGCAACATCAAAAAGGATGACAAATAGAGCATCAAAATATTGATGAATTCATATTGAAATAGAAGAAAAGAAAACGCATATGATTAGTTGATCTAAAACAAAGCATTGAGTGAATTATGAGAAACTATTTTCAAGTTGAGCATGAATAATGTTTACACCATGGAAATATATATTAGAAGCAAAATACAAAGGAACACGCATACCAATAAGCACTGACACAAGTATCTCTGTCAAAACATCATCTACCTTCTTCTATTCACTTGAGGAAATGATACAAAAATGCAGAATTATGTAGTCTGGCTTCTTCCCACTAATCAACCCCTTTTCCATTACATTTACATCATAATATAGACTCAAAAGAGTTAGTTCCCACCTCCAGTGGTTGAATTCCTACAAGGAAGATAGAACTAACTACTAAAAACTAGGGACTTGTTTAATCCAATTCTTTTCTAAGCATTTACATTAATTCCTCATGCCCAAATCGAGCTTGTGAGTGTCCAAATTTTTTATTACAATTACTAACACCTAAAAAACAAATTACATCATGTTTTGACTAAGCTAACTCACTCAAAAAGATGATTGTCAAGTTTTGCAACACATTCGCAACAAGTCTACTACGAAATAGGGACTGAGTTTTTTGGAAAATAGGGTTCAAAAACTATCTCATATATCCTAAATACTCATTGTTGTTTCAAAACAAAAGGATTTTTTTGTATATGAGATTATCCATTAGATAAACCTCTCTCATTTTCCAAAAATTATTCTCTAATTCTTCACAATCTGCATGTAAACATCATAACTAAAACAGAAATGAAAAAACATGAAACATAGTCTCTAAAGATGCATTTTAATTTTTCAATATATAACACTTGTGTATTAATTGAATGAAGTTTTTGTTCATTGGCCCCTTCTTGGAAAAAAACTCTTTCATTTTTCTTAAATTTGTTTCCATTTGGTCAGAAAACTCTTTTGAAAATTATGTCAAAAACAGTTAGTTTCGCAACAAATTCGTAGCAGAGTGTAGCAGACCTCCATGGTTGATATGGCTACAGAAATTTCATGGAAAAATAGAGAAAATGGGTATGTTTGAAATGGAATTGTGATGGTGTATAACCCCTAAAGTATTTTTTCCAATGCATGCAGACTATCAAGATAGTTGACTCCAACTTGCACAGCAAACTTTGAAATTCATATTTGTAAAATATTTCTCCGCTCCAAATTGATTAAGGAGAAGACTTATCACCTATATACACCTTATAACACATTTTCCATGCTTCGAAACTCCAAAATTCCCATCACTTCATCAAAATGTGGCTCTATGCAACTTGCGTAGCAAAACCTTGCTATGCAAGTGTAGCTTTAGCAAAAAATTTGACCAAACAAGGTGTATGAGCAAAACTACAACATAACAAAATTGATAATGTTTCTCCTAATGTAAAATTTATTTTTCGGTAACTTCAGCTAGAATATCAAGGTTTCTCCTTCTTCTTTTCTTTGATGACTCCTTTGCCTCTTTAAGTTTTTGCTCCATATTCCTTAACCTATTCTTTAAAACCAAATTTTGAGTGTACAAGTTCCTCACCTGTCTATGTATGGGAAGGGTCCATTTCAAAACGTGTTTCACCTCTTTGATAGTGTCACCATCAAACTTCACTTGATAAACAATGGTTTGCTTGTCTACTTCATCCTTAGGTATGATACAATTAAGTTGCAACTAAAATTCCTCAAGCTACTCCAATAACTTCTCATATCCCTTCTGCTCATCAAACACTGCCTTTTGCTCTGATGGAAAAGTGTCCTTCATTTTCTCTTTTGTTCTAGTTGTTGACCTTGTTCTAGGCTTCCTTGATTGCTCACTTGGAACTTTCACCTCCTCCACATATAAAATATGCTTTCCCTTGTCTTGAGCAGTGAGCCTCAAAGCTCTTCTAGATGATCCTCCTTCCCCGTGTTGAACTATCTCTGGGGATGCCTTCTGTCTAAGTTCTTTGTTCTCCTGATGCTTGGAAATGTAGGCCAAATTTGTCCAATTCCATGCCCTTAAACCAGTTTTCTCTTGTGGCTAGTTGGAATGTGCTATATTAAGCTCATTCAACGTGAAATATTCAACATAAAAGAGGAAAAACCTTACTCAATGACTCGAGAGCATTTAACCTCCTTGCACAATGGTTAGCTAGCACTAGTTACTTGCACAACAGTTACGTAGTGAGTATTTTCCATGAGCTTTGAATGTTCCTCTTCGACTTCTGAAACCTTCTTGCACCTTGAAACTGCTCTAGAGCTCGAAATAAATCACATGAGGGAGAATGAGAGAGGTTCAAGGAAATTTGAATTTTATGCCACCCAAACCTCTTTTCTTGTCATGATGGTGGTTTTGAATGAAATTGAAGTGGCGTGAGAGGGGATTTTTACAATCATGAGTAGGACATGACACTAACTAACTCATAACTAACCCTAAACTAACTTATATGACTGACATGACCTCTACAAATGACTTATAATGAACAAATTCCTTATGACATGACCCCTTTCACTCTCATATTAACCCTTTTTCCTCCATGATCTCAAACTTCAAATTATGACCCCTCATGGACTCTTTATGACTTTAAAAATTCGAATTAGGGTTAATAAACTCTTTTATGACATAAATGTTTACAATGCCTTTTACCAATTTGATTCTTTTGTACAAAGACCCTTCATAGGCTAACTTTTTACAACAATACCCCCAAATGAATATTGAGACAGAAAAACCATGATCCCTATATTATAGGACCCTAACATTGACTCCAATGGGGATGGAAACCTCCCTATGAGGTGCCAAGAACATCATAGAATAGTAGCCTTACCCATTGGGTTGCTCCCAACTTGAAGACTACTACCTACAAACTGATGTTGAAACCAAAACCATTGTACATTTTGAAAATCAAAACTACAACTGCTGGAAAAAGATGTTCAAACTACATTTGAAAATACACATGTTGAAAGAGATTCTTGGAAAGCAAGCTTATTGCACATCATTTCCTACTTATGCTACTTTATTGAGCACAAGTGTTGAATTAAGTGATCTCAAATTTCCAATAAAGCCAATCAAGTAACTGCCCAATCATGTAACTTCTTGCATAATTTGATTGCTTGGTTGTGCTTCAACAAGATAAAAATTGGAATATTAAATGGCAAAAGCAACTCAAACCTCAAACTAAATCCAATATTTGCATTGGTGAACAAAACAAGATCTACCTTAACTGATGATTCCAACAGGCTTGTAAAAGGTTCCTCAAATGAATGAACACTGAAGTTCAGCTCATCTGACATATTACAATTTTGCTCCAAGTTGTCTACATACCGTGAATACAAACCTTTATATGCATCCTTTCTTTCATGCAATTTCACCTTATAGTTGTCATGATAGGGTTGCAAACCTTCATTTTACTTTTGTAATGGAACCCCCGTTGGACAAAACAATGATGTTGGCTACCAAACTAAGTCTTCATCACCCCTATTTTCAAGCTCGTAACTAGATAAAGGAGGAGAATTTTGACTGGATAAACCTTCCAAATAACTAGCTATTAGATCATTGAAAACCTGAGAAGTCTCTTGCAATTTATTTTGTATTATTTCCAATGAGATTATATGATCTTTCATAGGCTCACCATCCTTTTCTTTATTGATATTTTAAAAAAAAATCTTGAGGAACTCAAAAGAAGGAAAACTAAATGGCACAAAACTACCTTGAATTAATTCACAATGTTCTTCATGTTTCAACCCTCCAACTACATCTTAAATACCGTGGTTACTCAATGGTTGTGATTTCGAACTGAATAAGTCTTCCATATAACAAGTAAGATAATCATCAAATACATAATATGGTTGTTGTCAATCTATGTTATTGTCAGCTTGATTTCCTACTTCATTAGTAATCTTATAACTTTCTTTCAACATTTCAAATGAGGCAAAAGATAAGGGTAGAGGGTTTCCATTAGCAAACTCATTGTTTTCCTCATATTTGATGTCAAGGCTATGAGACTATTGACTTATAACAGTATGAAAGTTCTCCTTCAGTAATTGAAATGAAGCAAAACACAAGGGAAAAGTTTCTTCACCTAATTTGGTATCTTCTTCATGTTCTTCCATTTTTTCATAACTGACACAACCAAGTTGATTTCGTTTAATAAGTTGTTGTAACTGAATATTCTCTTGTTGAGAACATTATGTTAGTTACTCATCATGATTGTCTTCAAGTGAATAGATAAAACAATCAGTTTCTAGCTCATGGTGGCACGAATCAGCAACCTCTCCTTCTTCTACAAAATTTTCTTGGAAAGGAAGTCTTCTTCGTTGCTCTCTTTGTCTTATTTTATTCTGCGGCCTTCTAAAGTTCGGATTCATGATTTGTGGAGCAAGTTTTTGGTCCCTTACAACATACTTGTTGTCTAAGGTGAGTTTCTCCATTATTTTCTCCATAGTCTTTAGTATATCATCCAGTTTGGTATCCAAAGATATGTTAGTTTCTAAGCCATTTGGTTAATAAATCATAGCCAAACATGGGAGAGACTTTGCATCAGTAGTATGGAATTGTAAATTTTATTAAATCTAGCTGAGAAATCCTACACTATCTCACTAGGCTACCTCTTTATATTCCTATACTCAGCCATAATTTGAAAAGGGTTCTTTTTAACCTCCCATCTGTTAAGCAAAGTGTGCTCAAACTGTTAGAAATTAGTAATACTTCCAATTTTCAAACTTATATACCACTTCCTAACCTCTCCTGAAAGGCTTTGAGCTAAAAGCCTCATCTTAACATCATCATGATCAAATTCTTCAAGATCTGCAAAGTCATTCATTTTGTCTATGTGTTGTTGTGTTGTAGTGGGTCGAGTGCCATCAAATTCAAGTAACCTTTGACGATAGTTTTGTGGTAAATCATGTAAATGAACTTGCAAATTTAATGGAGCATATCGGGCTTAAGTCATGACGGTGGCTTTTGAGATGGAATTGTGCTGGCTTGTCTATGATTATCATTTGGATCTTGTTCAGGATCACCAATACAATAAGGAGATGCATTTGCAGCATCAAAAGAATGATATACAGCTTTAAAAGGGGAATCATGGGCATATCTACAGTCTTCTTTCAAATATAGTAGATGAAGGGAAATCCTTTTGACATGCTCAGAAAAGGACAAGAGATATTTGATGAAAAAGAATAAGATTTATTGCAAAAAAATGAAGCTTTGATACCTAGTCTTTCTAAAATGTCTTTCCATTCCTTTGTCAAAAAGTTTTGTTCTCCAGTGGAGTCTTTGAATTTGAATGTAACATTGATTGGGATCGTCGGGTGAATGGTATAGCCTCCTTGTGTCTGATTGTTGTCCACTGTCATCAATCAGATCTGAAACTTTAATGATCTTTCCCATAGAAGATGAAACCTTTTGTTCCCTGACAATGGTGCCAGTATGTTAGCACTTTGTAAATTTCCCTAGGTTGAGGATAGAAATTCCCTAGGTAACCATAGACAACTTTTAGGCTAGGATCCACCCCTACAAACCTTGGAGACGGCTCTTTCACGTTGGTTTATTTCAGTCAATCCAATGACTGAAATCTCTTGATTTGAGGTTGGCTATAAGGATCAAAAAGGTAAAAACATTTTTTTTAAGGTATGTGGAAGAAAGTAGATCTACCTCAAATCAGACCATTGTTTTTAGGTTCAAGTGAATAAGGTATATGGTGGGATTTTAAGCAGGGGAAAGATAGGCATGCCTATTGATATTTAACTAAATCTCGTTGTAGTGAGTGGATGAGTGCAACATCAAAAAGGATGACAAATAGAGCATCAAAATACAGATGAATTCATATTGCCATAGAAGAAAAGAAAACACATATGATCAGCTGATCTAAAACATAGCACTAAATGAATTCTAAGATATTATTTTCAAGCTGAGCATGAAGAATGTTTACACCATGTAAATATATTTTAGAAATAGAATGCAAAGGAACACACATACCAATAAGCACTAACACAAATATCTTTGTCAAAACAGCATCTACCTTCTTTTATTCACTTGAGGAAATGATACAAAAATGCAAAATTGTGTAGTCTATATTATTCCCACTGACCACCACTTTCCATTACATTTTCATCCTAATATAGAATCAAGAGAGTCATCTCTGACCTCCAGGGTTTGAATTCCTCATTAGGAATGTTGTTCCTAACTTCTGCAAGGAAAATAGAACTAACTACTAAAAACTAGGGACTTGTTTAAACCAATTCTTTTCTAAGCATTTACATTAATTCCTCAGCACCAAAGTGAGCTTATGAGTGTAGAAATGTTTTATTACAATTACTAACACCTAAAAAACAAATTACATCATGTTTTGCCTAAGCGAACTCGCTAAAAAAGATGAATGTCTAGTTTCGCAACACATTTGTAACAAGTTTGCTATGAAATAGGGACTGAATTTCTGGAAAAATAGGGGTCAAAAACAATTTCATATCTCTTGAATCATGACATTTGTTTCAAAACAAAAGGATTTTTTGTAGATGAGAGTCTCCTTGAGATAAATCTCTCTTAGATTCCAAAAATTATTCTCTAGCGCTTCACAATTTGCCCCTAAATATCATAACTAAAAATGAAATG
>APFE031354011.1:0-13299 GCA_000404065.3 Pinus taeda | reverse complement strand
AGTGATATATAAAGGATAAGTGTAACAATGTTTTATTGATTACTTTGTTCAACTATTTGAACAAAGTAATTATTATATGAATGAATGTCTTTGTTTATCAAATAGAGTCATCTATATGCTTATTTGTGAATAGAGATTATCAAACATTGCACTTAGAAATAGAAATTTCCTGGGATAAGATAGTTATTCATATTTTTACATTTTAGATTAAATCATTCATCCATTACCATTTTATTAGAAAACCATTCATTTATCCATCCCCTTTTTATTCATCATTGGGAAACTGGTCCCATTATTTCCAGTCGGAGCCACCACACCAAACGGAAAAGGAGTTGCATTAAGGTCCGGACCGGGTGGTTTTCCCCGATGTTGTTGCAACGATTTTCGAGGCATCAACAGTACCACAAGTTAGTTCCAACATTGTCGATTCCAAAAATTAAACTTTTTTTTTGTATCACTTTGTAGGTCTATGAACAAATGAAAAATAGGTCTGAAATTATGTTCAATATTTGCTCAACCACATGAAGGAGTCAATGGTAACCAAGGATATATGGATGGGATGGGAAGGATGTCACTAGATTCTAGAAAACTACGAAGTTGATGGAATATAGAGTGAGAGGGTGTCTATGCAGGGTAAAGTAATTTTCGTGGAAATTCCTTTTGTTGGAACTTCATTGGGAGTTTTTTTTTTTAGTAGAAAGAGTGAAGGATTGTTGTATTTAATGCAGGTGTTATAACTAATGTCCAACAATACTATAAATGCACAATATCTTGCACTTAAACCAATGATGTCATATTATATATTGAGCACATCAACAATAAAGAGAATGATAGCTTACATTCATAGTTGGATCTAAGGAATTTTGTCAACAAGATATAGGTGAGCTATGGGGGGAATCATATGGGAGAAGATATCAATGGATAGGGTAATGAAAACTTCAAGAAAAATTGGTTCTAGTTAAACAATGCTTTATTCCTAAATTCATTGTTAAGGGGAAAAATTCATTTGAACTTTAGAGAATTGCAAAGTTGTTCAATTTTTAGAGTTGAACTTATACTATTTAGAAGCAGGATAAATGTTTGAGAGAATTGTTCAACAAAAATATATATATTTGGGTATTATGACCTAGTTTATAGAGTTTATGTAGAGATTAGAACAAGTTGACTGATTCCATGCCATCAAAGCCAAAGTGATTCAATGTCAATAGCATTGGGAAAAATATAGTGTTAGAGCATAAAAACAATGCCATGTGCAATAGTCACAAGAAGGGCCATGCTGAGATGGGGTAGTGGAGAAGAAAAAGATTAGAGGCGAAAATGTCATTATTAACCCCATGGAACCTCACCACCTAAAGGATTTGTTTAAACTATGAGTGCAATTTGTTGACAAATATAAGCACATGAGGGGATTTGTGGAGCAAGCGGCACTAATAGATTACGATGTCCACAATCCAACCGTGTTCCTCGAGCTTGCACTAGGGGCTGCCACAAGTTATCAATGGGGTTAACATAGTTGTTATCCACACTCAAGTTGTTATCCAAGCTTGATATCACATATTTACTGCACATCTCATGCTTCAAAATAGTTATGGCCATGAAGAAATGTGTAAGACTCCTAGTATCTCGAATCCATGTAGACATTAATGTTTGGATAGAAAATAAAATCAATATTATTTTGTTTAAAATCCTAAATATCACATTATTGTTGTTTGAAGTGTTGGATGTTCTATGGGAATTCATATCCATACTAGTCTTCAAGGGGTAGGAAGAGAAGCAAGAGGATTGGATAGTTATGTGCCTAAATTGCAACATCAAGAAGTTCTCACAAGGGTATAAATCCCCTCTATTAACAATTTTCTTATGGCTAGGGAAACACAATTGTTATCTACAATATTAAGGAATAACCACATATAGGAGTATTCAAATCAAGTTTTCAATCTCACATAATTATGAACAAATTGGAGCAAGTTAGTTTGGGTATCATGCATGACCAATAAGATAATCCAAAGTTATATATATACATGTGATAGGAATGAAGATTTTAGGTATGGAATTCATATTACTACTAATGTTCTCTCATTGGGATGAGCCAATGAATTTAAATTTGTGTCTAAGAGACCCAATTACCAAGTTTATAGCTAAAAGGTATGTGGGGTTTGCCTATGAGTATGAAATAGATAAAATTTTACATATGTAATGATTGATATAGTTTTTGGGTCATAGTACAACACCCTATGAGACAATCCCAAAATACTTACAATATCTCCAAGGTAGTAATAGATACATATGGTCAGTGGTACTAGTTCAATGTCCACTGCCATTATTGTTAGATACAATTGCGACTAGGAGAATGCAACATGGATAAGGCTATAAAAGTTTAAAATGAAATATGTGATCTATTAGAATGGAAGAAGAAGTAACTAAGTGAAGAAGAAGAAAATTTCATGATTCAATGAGAAATCCTAGGAGGCAACAACGCCAAAATATTTGAACATCTTGAAGATTAGTAAAAAGCTAAGGACCATATAAACATTAGGGAATGTGACCTAGTGATAGGATAATTTGACCTAGTGATAGGAAAAGTATTTTAGACCCCACCTATGATCATTGGTTCCTCCAATAGTTGAGTGCTTCATAGCACCTCAACCTCCCATATGAATGACCTTGAATTTCATTTACAACGTGGTTGAAGCCTCGCTGCATAAGAGTGGGAAGATGTAATGATATTTGATGCTACTTCACAGGACACTTCACAACAAGTTGCGAGGAGCAAGGATTGAGATAATAAGGCCTTCAATCATCCCTTGTACAACATCTTGAACCAAGTATTATTTTAAACCTCTCCATGGCCCCTACTAGTGAAAAATATAGTAGTTATACCTAACTAGGGACCATAAAAGAAGTTGAACTTAAACAACTTCAATCAGGTCTTCTTTAGTTTATATTGAGAGGGGGTATATCTACCTACAAGAGCCTCATTAATTTTCTCTTATTAGGAGGATAACCCACCAAAATAAGCATATGCATGAGCTATCATTGAAGAAGAATATACTTAGGCCCTATTCCTCTATTGCAATGAAAGCTTAAAATTAAAAAAGAATCTTAGTCAAGCCCATTGGAAAGTCTAGTGCTAAAGAGAAAGATACTAGTATAGAGGATGAAAAATACTTGGTGGCCTTATTGGGAAAGAATTTTTTCTAAGGTCATGGGTGACACCAAACAAGGAGAAGTGGTGGACTAGTTCCTTTGTCTCCAATTGGAAACTAACCTAGTAAGAAGCCAACAACATTAGGGTTCAGTGCACCCATAATCCACCCATCAATAGGAGTATAAAACCCTCTATAAACACTTCAAGGAATAGGATTTGACTTCAAATTTAGATTCCAAGTATAATAGAGGTAGTCAAACACATATTCAACAAGTCAAGAAAGATGTAGGTGAGAACCTGTTGAGATTATGCAAGTAGCATACATGTTGGAAAAGGTAATAGAGGGATTTATTCAATCCACACCCATCATGTGGTGGACTTGTAGAGGATTAATATCATTGACTTAACCAACATCATAGTAAAGTTTGGGTGAGAAATCTAGTAGTGTTTTAGCAATAGTGAAAACTTACAATAATGAGAAAGAAAGAAACACAGAAAGTGATTGAAGCATGTTGGGTTACTAGTTTGTCATTATTATTATCACTTATTAACATCCATTTCATCCATTTATACTATTCTTTTATCACATTATTTACCATAATTTATTATATAATTCCATTTCATAATTATTTATGTTCTTGTGGATAAGTAATATTTGTTCTCCTTTATTTTTAATAAATTGATGATTATTATGCATGGTCTTGCTAATAATGGTTTATTGATGAATTTTTTATAACATCACTCTCAATTTTAGCCTCCAAGATCTCTTGCAGATTGCAAATTTGATCTTTAGCTCATAATCAAATATTCCAACTCAGAATTTCACTGGAATAAAATGTGACAGTTTTTCATGACAGTTTTTCATTGGACATTTCAGGAAAACTAAGACGAATCTTAAAAATCAGAGACATGGGTTTTGTGCAAAATGGACCAAATTAGTTTCCCAACTAGAAGTTTTCAGACATTGGGTCTTGATTGGGAGAAAATAAAGGTTTTTTAAAGGATATATTCACATATTTTCTATTGTGGCCATTTTCCAAATTGCCCCAATTGCAATGACCAAATTCAACTTGTTCTCGCTGAATCATGATGGAAAGATCTCTCAGATCTCATCTTGCTTATTGATATTTTGTAATCAATCTAAATTGAATGGGGAAATCATTTTGTAATCAATTTTGTTGTAAATTTCCCTTTGTTATTTGTATATTTAAAAGACACAAATCAGGGAGAATGGATGTAAGGGAGCAAATCAGATATTGAAGATTTTGCTTTGAGAATGTAACAATAGACTTTTGTATTTTCATTTTTATTAATGAAATATTGATATTATGATTATTATCTAGCCTTCGATCCTTTCTACCACATCCCTGATCAGGGAGTTGGGCCCACTCTCCTAACCAGGTGCTGCTGAAGTAATGTGTGCTTAGTTTCTTTTTAATTAGTGTATTTCTTCTTTTCATTGTAATGGTTTGATATGAATGTTGTGAATTGGCTTGCTGTTACAGATTAGTTATTGTTGTCATTTCCATTTTCTTTTATAGTTGTTTATTATTTGTTGATGAATTCTCAGTCAATTCTAACCTGTACAATTGTTACGTGCATATATTTTGCGCTTTAGCCTTGCAATAACCAGTAGATCCTAGATTGATAATTAATGTGGGAAAGGTTTGAATAGTTTTGTTCACACTTGGACACCAACAAAGCCATACTGATCAACTTTGATCAAGCCTTGGAGAACAAAGTGCATTAGAAGGTAAGCATAGAAGAAGTCAACAGTGATGAAGAAAGATTGAGGAAACAAGCCCAAGATACCCAAGGTAACAATGCAAGAAGAGATGGACAAAGCAAAACAAGAGATAGTGACATGATTTGACGAGGTCCTTCCACAACTATCAAAAGCATTTGAGATAGCCCAATAATCATGCAGTATCATCACAGATGACCATGGTCTTAAGAAAACTAAGGACAAGAAAATGATAATAGGTTTATCAATGGAAGAAAAAATAATGCAAAGAGAAAGCAAAGAATGACACCCTTGTAGTATAGATGGAGGCCAAAAGACATATTGAAGGGATCTCCTATTAATAGATCTAATGGTTCCAAAAATACAATCACACATAAGCAATTGGACTAGTTGTGTCTCATATGTCATACCTTATGAGTTGAGTTCCAAATTCACTAGGACGTTATCATGAAACCCAAGCAATGGATTGAGGAGTAGTTAGAGAAATTTTGTGAGTACTATAACAGGGTCTATGTAGATTCCATTGAAGGAGATAACATTACAAAGATGGAGGTCACATAGACCCTTACATTTAGAACAAGACATGTTGGAAGATTAGAATATGTCTATGAAAAATCTTGTTGAGAAACTCACATGGTAAGTACAGCCCTAATTCAAAACTACTTGTGATATTAAGAAAAGTGTTGATGCTAAATTTTGGGTCCTCACAAACCCTACACCAACACAAGAGGCTACTAATGAGATCATTATCATCAAGTTTGAACAATGATTCTAGAAATTGTTTTCTACATGGAAACCATTTTTTCACTCATTCACCATGTTCTAGGATTCTTCTATTAAATAAATTCTAGAGTTAGAATCCCATTTTAAGGGATTAGTAGAATAACCAACTAAAGATAGGTTGGAAGTAATTATCATGGAATTGGTATGGCCATATTTTGTCTAAGGAATGGGTATGGAGAACTAGTATCAACAAAGAAGTGTGATACACCAAATAAATGAATCCATAGAATCATAAGTACATGGACAAAGACAAGGTAGAGGATTTTTGCAAAAGAAAGGCTCGTATATCCTTTACTAATTTTCATTTGGGTGCAATGCCTCTTTTATATTGGTATATTAGAATTGTTAAATTCTTGATTCATTTAGAATATTCTATAGCCACCTTGGCAGGTCTATATATATGTATTATGAAAACACCATAAAGAGCATTGATGAATTCAGTTTATTTTGGTTTAAATATATTATGTTCACTATGATTTTTCTCATTAGTTAGATCTAAATGTTCTTTAAGTATGGGATTTGGTTACTCTAGTTGCATGTAAGGTGTAAGGCTTGGATTTAATCCATATTTTGCGTAATAAAATGGGATTTCATTTGTGTTTTCTGGATTTGCATTTGTATTAGATACTTGATGATGTTTACATTATAATGTTCTATGCATACGATGTTTTCATTATTGTCTAAAAGAATCCAATTAAAGGGTAATGAATATAATTCATAGCTCTAGTAATTTAAAAAACGTTGCACGTTAAATAATCAACAACTACCCAACATGCCTTGTGTGATACCTCCTTCCTTTGGAAGGTTGAATATGTTGGCATACTAGATTTGTGGAACTTTGTTGGACACCTTTTGCGAACCTTGGGCCTATTAGAGGGCCAACATAGTTAATAATAATGGACCTAGTAGGTGTTGTTGGGAGCAACATAATAGATTGGACATGTACACTAGTGGCTTTTGGTTAAAGTTTATTTTATTGACAAGCATTTGTGAAATGTCAAAATTTGGTGAAATATTTAGAACCAATGTACAAGATCTAAATATGTACTTAATGAGTAGAACATAATTGAATTGCACATGGAAAGTGTGCATCCTCAAGACTAATGTAGGGGTCAAAAAAATGAATCATTTCAATTTGGGAATGATAATTTTTGTGCATGTAGCTACGTCAGTTTGAGTTAAATGGTGAACATAGATGGCTAGGACATTATCTAATGGTATGGATCTATATGTAACATTTGGGCCACTTGAATAGAAAGTTGGTCAATTATTGGCACTAAAATCCTTTGATGGACAAGTAGACCAATGCTAACAAGAGTAATCCAAATTTATATTTTGAGGTTGAGTCTAAGCAATGAATCAAGGACACGTTTATTTGAGGCAAGGAAAATTTGAATTGGTTGTTTCACTTATTGGATGGAATTTCCTTAGTTACTTCAACACTAAATGAGGCCAATATGAGATGGCTTGGGAAAGGTGAAGTGTGCATTAATTTTCTTTAAAAAACAGATGACACTAGTATGGGAAACTTGATTGAATAACTGGAGAATAATGGGAATCTCTAGTGGCACTTTGAGAAAGGTTTTCAAAATATTTTGGATAGATTTAATGTGGCATTATCAAGGATGTCAATGGTTCAGTTTAGATAATGTAAATTATTTTGTTGGTTTATCACATATTGTTTGGTATTTGATAAGATGATGCCAATGGAATTGGATGATCCATTTAGGTGGGTGGTACAAAAAGTTTTGGGGTTTCACACCAAGTACTAACTTAGACTTGATGGAGTTATCTAGGTATAATTTTCATTGAGACAATTTGGTGACAATGATAGCTATGCATACACACCACACGCGATGAATTTGGCTCAAAGGAGGGAACAAAAAAATGAAGGGTGTAGTTAATGATGGTTGATGCAAACTTAGTTTTTGTGTGGTTGGGATGAGTGTGAATGAATTAAAATGAAAATGAAGATAATTTAGATGAGTCTTTGTTGTTCAAAGGATTTTAAATGGGCATTTTTTGGAAGAGTTGACATCATTCCACTAAGATGAATATGAGAATGAAGAAAAATTCTTAATGTAACAAAAGTTAGATGGAGTGGATCAACTAGGAGAAATTTGGAGTTTTCAAAGTCCAAAATGTCAGTGACTACCACTGAAAGAGTTACATGATTTTTGCAGATTTGGCTTGGTGTCATTGGGCTATGGAGTTATGTGAGTGTGGAAGAGTCACGCCCCTACTTACTTGGTTGGATTGGTTTGACTCAGCTAGGCTTTATCAAAATGAAAACTATGAGCCCATGATGGGAGCAACACAAGTTGAATAAATGGAATATTTTGTAATTTGTGGCTTCTTAAGACCACATTTGTAGTGGATAATTGAGATGAAATAGACTTGGTGAGATGAGTTTTTTTCTTGAGACCATCTAAAGCTAACTAAGGTGGATAAGGTTGACCCATATTTGAATAAAGGTTCTATTAATGACTTGGAAAATTTACTATGATTTATTTCTTAAAGTTGTATAGATTGATGTGGTTGACCCATTAGGTTAGGTAGTCCTAATTGTAGAGATGATTCTAGATAAATAAAAGAGTGACCTAGCCTTCTAGAGATCATCAAGTCAATGTGGTGGGATGAGTCAATGGATTTTGAGTTATGATTGGATTTTTTATGGTGTTTATGATAAATAGGTATTTTCGTGTTATGACCATAACATTGACTAAGTTAGAATTACATATTAGAATGGTTGAAATGATTAGTTGAGGTTTTGGGTGAAAATAAATAAAGCTTCCACAACAAGCTTTGTTAGAGCCATTCTTGGTGAGTTATGCATAGTCTGAAGACTTCATACTATTTCTAGGAAAATAAACTAAACTTGACCAACCAATGCCTACTATTTCTACGAAAATAAACTAAACTTGACCAACCAATGCCTACTATTTCTAGGAAAATAAACCAAACTTGACCAACCAATGCCCAATAATTCTAATAAACAGAGAGAAAAAAATTGAAAATTATAATAATTAATTGACTAGCCCTATGACACCTTCCCTCTTGTAATCATACATTTACTTGTGATGCCTTCCCTCTTGTAATCATACACTTACTTATGATTTAACCATGTGAACTTCTATTTTCTTTGACATCAATTACTTCTTTTAAAATAACATAAAAATATCAAAATCTTTCTCTTTCTCTTTTATTTTCAATTTAATTTTTCCCTATTATCTTTTTATAAATAATAATAATAATATCTCTCTCTTTCACATTATTTCTAATTAATTTCAAAATAATTCTATAAATAACTAGAAATTAATAATTTCTCCTTTTCTCCTTTTCTAGTAAGCCCTTATCTTCGGGATGTTATCATTTTAAACTACTATATAGCACATAGTGGCGTTTGTGCCTTAAATCGTAACACCCTTTCCGTTGCAATATTAACAACCTCATAACACTTTATAGTGGTGTTATAAGCTAAAATGTAAAAATACTTATAAAATATAAAAATATTCATAATATAACAAGTTTTAGTTTTTACCAAAAAACTATTTCCACAACATGTAAATGAGCTTAAATATTAAATATGGTATAGATTCAAGTTAATCACAAAGTAATTAAATTTTATGAAGTGTAAATCTTTTAAAATGTAAAATTTGAAAAAATGTTTATACTAGATTTTATCTTTAAATTTGAACGAAGATAGATATGTACTAGTTGTATATGTATTGAGTGGGTCTAATGGTTAAGAGCATGTGTTTCTTCTTAAAAGGTTACAAGTTCAAAACTAGAGAGGTAGAGTATGTACGCCTTCATAGACTTAGTAGTGAAATCATTGCGCGGAGGTGGGTCCCTTGTCCCACAAACAAAAAGGTCTCATACACCAATTTGGTGTTGTCCCACAAACAAAGGGATCACATACACCAATTTGGTGTCTGGCTTAGGCGTGACCTTAATATTAGATAAATAAATAAATGAATTCAAATCTTAAATTGATTTTATCAATACATAAATGGTTTCAATATTTAAAATTCAAAACATATAATAATGATACGATGATTTTTTCAACTATAATAATTTAATTTTTTAATTATTTTTATACAATATATATATTTTTAATTTATATATTATAGAGTTTAATATTCAAATATTTTAGTGATTATTTAGGTATTAAAATATTTTATTTATAAACAAAATGATCTTCTTTTATTTTTTTTAATTAATATATTTTGAATATATTGTCAATATTATTCAGCGCAATATATTCAAATATTTATTATCAATCTATATTGATTTTTCTTCTATTAATAATATTTTTTCAAATATTAATTTTATATTAAGAATTGAATGAAGTGCACATTATCTCATTAAAAAGTTGTTGGATTTTTTTTAATTATTATTTTTTCTTTGAACATTAAAATATACCATTAAGACTGAATCTCTTCATTTGCACCAAACTTTGCTCCTTATATTCCGACTGTGAATAACATAGACAAACTCTAGTCTTTGCGAGTGGTAGATACTTTAATCGCACTAAGCATGACACTACAAGCACAATCTAGCATCATTCTTATGAAGAAGAGGAGAAGAGAATTTTGACTAATTACTCAGGTACTAGAACAACTAAGATTGAATTTTATGATGGACGCAACCACTCATTTATAGTATTCATATCCAATGTCTGATTATTACATGACCAGTGAGTGTCGGTTAAAAGTAAAGATTCGAGTGCAAGTGGAAAACTTACAATATCTCATCCCTTAAAGTCTTTCGACATATGGGGACCGAATCAGACACATTATTACTAGACCAATACTTCTTCTTCTTTAAGCTAAGGGTCCACTTCTTCATGTGTGAGAAGGTCTCCCACGCGGTTGAGGTATCCGGGCTTATGTTCGATACCAAAATGATAACCCTCCAACCGAACTGCCCATTGCATGATGTAGACATTATTATCGGCAAGTCACGGTTTGCTTATATCATGCTCAGCATGATTTTGAGATCGGTTTGGACCAAAAATTTAACAGGTTTTAAACAAATCCTTAAATGAGACAGACTTTTCTTGACTGCGAGTACTTCTTTATGACTTGAAGGATAATTGAGTTCAGCTCCATGAAAGGTTCCTAGAAAATCTCTTCAGTGCCATTTATGTGTTTAAGAAGAACGCCTCCCCATACAAAACTTGATGCATCTGTTTCAAGGACATAAAATCCTTCATCTGTCAGGAGCTTGAGATGAGGAAGGTTCTGGACTTTCTCCTTGATAGATTTCACCACCTGGGTCATGGCTTGACTCCATGGGATTGGTGACTTCTTCAATCTTTGCTACAGGACAACTAGATCTTAGGTTTTTCCTTTATAGAAACATCTGATGTAATTCAGACTGCCTAGGAATCGTTGCAGCTGGATTTTGTCTAGGATTTTCACTAAAAAATTTTGTAGGTTTAGAAGAACACGATCTTGTAGTGTGATACTGCCATTAGCAATATTCAAACCTAAGAAACTTACATCTGTTACTCCAAATTCAATCTTGGATTTTAACAAAGCTAATCTAGGTTTAACACAATGCTCACAAAATATTTGGAGATGTTTCTAATGCTCTTAAATATTCTTGGAATAGACAAGTAAATCATCTATGTAGATAATTAACCAATTTATGCCATGGAAAACATCTTCCATTATTTTTTGAAATTCACTAGGAGCATTCTTTAAACTGAAAGGCATTACCTTCCATTGATATTGTCCTTGTGGGACAACAAAGGTTGCTTTATAATGATCTTTAATAGCTATTCCAATTTGGTAGAAACCTGATTTAAGATAGAACTTGCTAAAGATGTTACATCATTTCAATTTGTGGAGAAGTGCTTCTGATTTGGTAGTGGGTATACCATATTTTTTAGTACTACATTTAAGGGCTTTTAGTTGATCACCATGTGAGGTTGGACTCTTTTGATCTCTAAATGTTTGTTGGCATAGAATGTTCAGCATACCCATGGGATCTTGGCTGGTTTGATTAGGCCCTTGTCTAAGAGAACTATAATATCTTTCTGGCATTAATCCAACTCTGTTGGACTCATCAAAGCAACTGATGATTTCTGTGGTCTAATTTGTATATCATATGCATATGGTAGATCAATCACATACTTTTCTCATGCCCAGAAATCATTAGGGATATCTAAAGTACAGTACTAGATAATCTTTTCAGGAATTTCATTCAAATAATCTTGACGATGAGCTGTGGCGAAAGAAATGATTCTTTCTTTTTTTTTTTGTTCTTCTGTAGGCTTTGGTTGTTCTAGTTTTGCTTGTGAGGGGTGGAGAATGTACAAGAAGTTTTGAGAGGAATCTATACAGACTTACCAAAAATAGTCATGGAAAATATGAGTTGGTGGTAGTCAATAGAAATGGGAGACCAACGGGTAAAGAATTCAAAACGTAAAATAATGTTGACCAGGATGTCATCAAGTTCGAGGAATGTACATTGGACTGGATGGTATTGGATGGACACAGGAAAATCAATTACCTAATGTGGGAGAGAAAACATTGAACTAGTAATGTTGGCAACGCCCTCCATTGATTTCTCCCAGTAGAAAGGGGGAATAAAAATATGGCGAGCTAAATTAAGCTGAGTTCCCTAATCAAGTAAACAATCTAAGTAATATGGTTTACAATGAGGGGGACAAAAGGTAAGAGGAATATACAATTTAGGTTGAATGGCAAGAGAGAGAGACTTACCAGGATAAAGTGTAGACAAGTTAGGTGAATCAGGCTGTTGGGCATAATCTGGTGCAGGCGAGACAGAGGGAGATTGTTTCGAACTGCCTAGAGCCTTAGTTGCTAAATGGTCGAAATCATCATTAGAGGATTCAACAACTTCTTTCTCGAGCTGGTGCAATTGTGCTTCGAGCACCTGGATTTCTGCGGAAAGGGATATGATCTTTGCTTGCTTGTCGTGGATCTGCATACGCATGGATGTGGAGGAGAAACACTTAACAAGTTGTCACTCTAGATGCTTGGCTAGATGGTCAACGTATAAATCAGTCAGATGCCAGTAGGAGGGAACATAATAGGTTCTCTCCTTCTCCTTTTGTTTGGTCATTATCTCGCTGGATGACTAAAGTTTTGGATGGTATAAAGTGGTCATGGAGGCCTCGATTCTTTTGATTTCATCATGAATGTTAATGCAGAGATTTATCTTCCCTGGTGGTGTTTACTTGAGCCTTTTCCTTAAGTCTGCAAGCCGCTTGTTAGGCATAGAAAACATATAAAAGTGGTAGGACTGCAAACTATCTTCATCATCAGAACTACCATGGAAACTATGAACGCGGTTTCCATCTTCTTCTTCTGCCTCAGAATCATCTTCTGGATAATAAATTTCTCCAGTAGGGTTTTCGTCATAATCATAGTAGAATAGAACCCACATAATAGGTTCTAAGGTATGTGTGAATAGAGTTGCTAGCTTTGGCTTTCATGCTTTTTGTGGACATTCATTTTCCCAATGACCTTCCTTATTGCAAATAAAACATTGGACTAATTTGACCAAAGTCATTCGGTATTGAAGTAATTGTCGTTTTTTTTTTTTTTTTTTTTTTTTTTTTTTTTTTTTTTTTTTTTTTTTTTTTTTT
>APFE031354003.1:35624-84912 GCA_000404065.3 Pinus taeda | reverse complement strand
ATATGCTAACAGATGTGTTGTAGGCATAGGAATTGCAAGAAGTAGGTGTTCAACAATGAACACAAAGGCTTCGAAGAATGCTAGAAGCGAACATGCATTCTTCAAATAAAATGAAAAATGAGCAATAGTTACTTTAGTAATATTAAGTAACAGATTATGATATGTATCATATTTAAAATTCTACATCTATAAATTATCACAAATGGTTTGAAAACAATGTTACAGGTAGCTATGAAGGGAGAACAATCCTTGAGACCTATGTAGATATGGAAGAGGAGCACTCTTTGTGAACAATGTAGCTATGAAGAGGAGAAATCTTGGAGACAAACGTAGATATGGAAGAGGATCACTCCTTGAGACTGATGTACATCAGAAAAATTGCATTAGATGGCAGAGCCATGAGAGCTGTTGATTCAGAAACCAACGACCTGTGAATAAGGACATGATGCAGTGATACACCGAGGATGGTGTAAACTTTAAGGGGGGGGAGTATGTAGTACTCATCCCTTGTGTGCTAAATTATTGTAAGCGTAAGTTGAGCTAAAGCTAGGAGTGATATCCTCCCTTGTGTGTTAAATGATTGTAAACCTAAGCTGAGGAAAGCTAGGTGATATGTAATATGAAAATAAAATGTGTTATTAAATAAATTAATAAAATAAATCACTTGGAGGGTGGAGCACCAAGAGAGAGGATATTCTTTGCAAATCCCATTGAGGAATGGGATACAGATGAATTTTCATGATAAATCTTCTAGATGTGATTCTAGATAAGCTTTGATGGATTGGAGATCCACCGGATGGATGGGAATAAAGATCCATCGGACATAAAATATCTACGGGAGATAAAGGAAATATTTCATGAGGAAAATCCTCGTGGGAGATAAAGACGAGCTTTTCCGAAAAAGACCTACGCAAATGGAAAAATCCATAAAAGAATGATGCCGCTAATGGAAACTAAATCATGAAAGAGGGTATTAAATACTGAGTGCATTGATCAACTGAGGACAGTTGATCCTTGGAAATAACTTTAGCTCAAGGGGCATCAGAGGTGATTCATGGTTGGGTGGTGGTGCTCCTCCCTCAGAGTGATTGTTTTTAGATAGATTCACATGTGTGGAATGTTTTGTATGATTTTTCTTACTCTCTCTCTGTTACAGTTCCAGTTTCTTTATGAGAAGATTTCTTAATTTTCTTCATGATGAGAATGTTGAGTGAATTACACATGCTTATGTATTAATAGATTTAATGGTTTTTCCCTCTATTCTGATGAGATTCACTTGCATGGTATGGGTTTTATGTTAATCCTTACTTGTTATGACGTTAAATCATATAGCTCAGATATAATGATGGTTGAATTTATCTCTATTAAGGAAATGACGAATTTTCTTATGCATGTTTCATTCCAGTGTGAAGTTAACTGTAGAATCATATTCAGTGGGTAGAAATTCTAGTACCCATTCATAGTAGAGTTTGCAGGTGACAATTATTCATAAATAGATTACTCGTGTTAATGTTTTTCTCTAACTTTGGTTATGAGTAGAGAATATATAAATATACTTGATCATTTTTCATTTAATAAAATATAGTATGATTATAATTTCCTCAATTGGTAATTTCTTATGCAAACAGGATAGTTGCAGAAATAATGCTTCTCATTGTATGAATAATGGTTCAATTATATGTGTTTGCATGTCAATAAGATTGTCTCCACTTAGACTAATTCTAGCTAGTTATGCATGTGAATGAAAGGTTGGCCAATAACATATTGAGTATGTGTACATGACAATGATCATGATGTACGGCCATGATAGTTACAATAAACTTAAATTAATATCCATTAATGCTTGCAAGAGTTATTTCAGAGTTTTGATGGTTGCATGTCATGAATTGTTTCTCTTTCTCCAAGTTGAGATTAAGATTAAGGGATAATATAAAGAGTGTGAAATATGGTACATTATCTTGCTGGTATTTCGTAGCTAAAATTTTGAGTATAGTTTCCTGTATGATTACTGTGCATGAAATGATTGGTTAACTCCACCTGTGAGTCCATTTATATTTAACTATAAATAAAATCAATTTTAAATTAATGGAGATTGGTAGCTATTTTTCCATGGTAGGCCAAAGGGGTACATTACAGTTATAACCTTGAATTCCAAAAATTTCAGTTGAATTGGGGGAAGATAGAGGGGGGAAAGTCATTATTTAGACTATGCTAAATTTAAATAAATAATATTAAAATAAAATTGTATGTACATATTAACTTTTAAACTTAATTTATATTTAATGTCATAATATATTTAGCATTGATTTTTTTTACTGATTTTATAGGTTTTTAAAATGTAAATATTCTTTTTAAATTTGCATTTATTATTTACAAATAATAATGGGAAAGTCTAGCCCATGGGAAGGGTGATAAGGCACTCCGTGGTCTAAAGGTAGTTGGGATCATAATTGTGTGGGAAAAATCTAACAATGCTAACAAATGATGTGTCCTTGGCTGGGTGAAATCCTTAGGGGATTTTGATGGCTTATATTATATAATTAAATTAGTAATTAAGAAATATTTTGAGTAACAATACTAAAAAATTATTTTTTTATTATTTATAATAATAATAATAGTTTTATTGTAATAATTTTTTTGGTAATGTTGTTTTTATTATTTTATATTTATCAATGGCTTGTGTTGTAGATACAAATGAATCCTTTGGTGTATATAAACCACATTTAATTAATTAAATGTGGTTGTGCTAGTTATAAAAAGAATTAATATATGAGCTAGAAACATGTACATTTAAAATAAAATGTAAAAGATTCTTAACTATGGAGATTCAACCCCCTTTGCCATGGTACTATGGCATGATACTATAGATCATATATACCACATCCCCAAAAATCAATATCTCAATTAGTCATCAATTTAGAAATAAGGATTTGAGAATTTTAATTTAATTATAAATAGTTGTTAGGTTGATGGTAGGGATTTAACTTTTATAGATTATTTTAGAATAGTTTTTAGTAGTATTCGGAAATGAAAGATTGATATTTTTCTCCAAAGTAGTTATGCAATTTTTTCCCTTTTAAATAAATTTATTAATTAAAATAAATCATATGAACAAGGGTATTATGAAATGAGTATTGGTATTTTCGTCATATGGTATTGATAGGTCATGCTCTTAACCCATGGTATTTAACAAAACCTATCTATTGTTATGGTGTTTTCGTCATATGGTATTTAAAGGTCATGTTATAGTGGGGGTGAATTTTCATAGTTGAAAATATAGTTCCATGCATCTTTTAAATGTATCTATGCTTAACTTATATATTAATTCCTTTTATCATTAATAATAATTTAAAATAAAGCTATAATTTAGTTAGTTTTTATGGTTCTATTAATTTTAGCAATGTGAGATGTATAAGGAAGTAAATTCAATTCATGCCTTAGGCAGTTACTAACCATTGTAATGCCTATATGCATCAATCCATAACAACATCAAATTAATTATTTTATCATACATCTCACTTCACTAAAATTCAAAAAAATCACAAAAATAACTAAACGATAGATTTATTTCAAATTATTATTAATAATAATTATAAAAATAATTAATACATAAATTAACAATATATATGCATAAAAGGATTTTTAACCACAGAGATTTTGTCCCCACTTTAGCATGGAGATTCTTCATTTATAAATAGATGTTGTTACAATACGATGGGGCCAATATCAAAATTTATCAATACCGCATGCTCAAGATATCATAACTTCATATCACGCTTGTTCATGGTATATGTATTTTTTATTAATCAATTTAATTAAAGAGAAACAATGAAATAACTGTTTTGGAGATAAATATTTACATTTAATTTGTGTATACTATTATAAATATTCTAAAATATTTCAAGGAGGTTAAATCTCTAACATCCACATAATAGTTATTTATAATTAAATCAAAATTTTGGAAGTACTATCGCAAAATAGACATACAATTATTTTTCAATTATTATTATTATTATTGTTGTTGTTGTTGTTGTTGTTGTTCTTGTTCTTGTATAAAACAAAGTTATAATTAAGCCATAGCTGTGTCTATTTTGGAATATATCTTCCATAATATTGAATGGTAGATGGATTTCTCATTGAATATTTTAAAATATTCTCAATAATATTCATAAACGAAAGGTTGAAATTTATCTTCAAAGTAGTTATGATCTTTTTGTCATTTTAATTAAATTGATTAATTAAAAAATGTCATATGGACAGCTGTCATATGAAACGATTTATCAGTTTTGGTCATGTGATATTGATAAACCATGATATTGGCTCAATATTCTAAGAAAGTCTATTTATTAATTAAAAATTTCTATGATAAAGTGGAGTGAATCTTCATGCTTAAGAATCTTCCTACGTGTTATATGTATATACATGTTTAACTTATATATTAATTTTCTTTATCATCGATAATAATAATAATAATTTTATAAAAGTTATAGTTTAGTTAATTTTAAAACTTTTTAAATTAGTTACGTCAAATGTATCATGGAGGAGTAAGTTTCTGATGCTTATTATAAATTAATACTTATAAGCATTTACTAGCAATTTAATTTATATGGTTGCCTCTATATACTTGAAATATAATAGTAATTATATTTCTTCTTTTTGATGGTTAAAATAAATTTAAAATAAACATAGCTATGCTACCTTTCTTTATTTATTTCTAACCAATACTACATAAATAAATAGAATCAAACTACCTTTTTATTTTATGTTGTGTTAATTGTATGTCTTGTTATCTCAAAAACAATGTAGCCTATTGGGATATGTTTATATGACATCAAAAAATCTTTACAATCTTACATGTTCCATTCAATAACTTAAACTAGAGAAATCCCAAAAAGAATTACAAGATAAGGAAGTGAATATAAACAAAGACACTCTACACTATCTTCATTTATTTCAAACAAAAGAATTCTATGTATCCATGTAATGAAGAGT
Organism: Pinus taeda; assembly: GCA_000404065.3. Taxonomy (NCBI): domain Eukaryota; kingdom Viridiplantae; phylum Streptophyta; class Pinopsida; order Pinales; family Pinaceae; genus Pinus; species Pinus taeda. Next base: position 79,920 of record APFE031354003.1, on the reverse strand, counting down.
AAACATGCAGTGGGAACTTTGTTTATTTTCTTGCGGTGCCTAAGCCTCTCTCAACCTATATCTCTCTTGGTCTACCCACAAGAACAAAATACACGTGCTTAAAATCCTATTTCTGTTCCAAAGCTACTTGGCATTGTAACTAAAAAACCTTTATCGAGGACTCAACCCAAATGACCATCCCAAAAATTTTGGTGGCTCGGTGTAGTGTTTTGACATGGGCATTAGTTTCAATGACCATGATGAGAAAAACATATCAAATATGTATATTAATTACGGGGGCAGTGGGGTACCCCTTATGTCAATGGGTATGGAGAGGGTCCACACTCATGGTTTCATCTTTGAGGTTATGGCTTTCTCTTCTAAATGATCCAATGATGGTAAATGAGAGGCTAAAATCTACAGTCCTCATCAATTACAGAGGGGATGGCACCCTTGATATTACAGAAAAGGGGGGTGTCCACAATCACAATTTCTCTCTCAAAGTTCTGATTTGGTAATTTTAAACTGACATCCACCAAAATATCCCCAGATGCATGCAAATTTCTCTACCTTGGTTCTATGTGGTTAATAATGCTCTCCTTTTGACCACCGCCCATAGTTCCACATCATTGTTGGACTTACTATATGAAATTGTTTTGATTTTCAGACTATTGGTCTCCTTGTGCTCGAAGGCTACATTTCCATTCTTGGTTCCTCATCCCACGATACTCTTTGTGTAGTTTATGAAATGTGGATTTCGAATAGCACCTTCTTGCATAGGTGTGAATGCAACATGGAGCTATTTTATCATGAACTAGGAAGTTACCAGACTAGATCCATCTTAACTCTGGATCTATCAAGCTCTGAGAGAGATCAAATCTCTCAAGGTGAAAACCTCTTTTTTGAGTGAAAAAATTGAGGAAAGGTTTTCACCTTGAGAGAGTTCATCCCTCTTGACGCTTGATAGATCCAAAATTAAGATGGACCTATGATGGTTTCATTTGTGTGTGGCCAAGGAAAATATATCGAAGATATGATTAATTTGATGAATAATACGTAAATACATCTAATATTAATATAATCATTTTAAATATACTAAATACCTCTGAGATTATTTTAATTTTAAATTTTCCTAGCTACCTCAGTTTGTTGAGATGATAAATATTGTTAATAACTTTAACGATGAAAAAAGGATGAAATAAAAATTTTGAATGCAAAGTGACAATGTAATAGTGTTGAATGATAGAAAATGTGAATAATAAGAATGTAGTCAATTACAAATAGTCTTTATTGTGGTCAATCTCAAATTATTTTCTACTATTCTTATTGTCACGCTTATTAGTTTTGTCATCTTTTCATATTAATTATATGAAAAGGGCAGTTGAAATTGTAAACCATTTAAATATTTAGCTCTCATTTTTGTAGTAAACATCACTCTATTTCTCTCCAATATTAATAAGTATAATTACTATAACGCAAAAATCAATGTACATTGCCAATAAATTTTTGTGGTTCCATTGAAATCAATGTACATTGTTAATCCAATCACTTTAAAAATGATATACCATCATACATTCAATTACGTAAAATAATAAATCAACGTCTACATTGAAATCAATGCATCTAATGCAAGCAATAAAATAAGATTAGAAAACAACTTCTACACTGAAATAAATGCATCTAATGCAAACAATCAAATAAGATCTGAAATCAACATCTAGACTCAAATCAATGAATCTAGTGGAAGTAAGAAAATAGGATCAGAAACCAACATCTACACTAAAATCAATGCATTTAGTGCAAGTAATAAAATAGGATTATAAACCACCATCTACACTAAAATCAATGCATTTAATGAAAGCAATCAAATAGGATTTAAAATCATTTACTTTGAAATAATTGCATATAGTGTAAGCAATCAAATATAATTATAAATGAACATCTATATTGAAATCAATGCATCTAGAGCAAGAAATCAAATAGGATTAACAATCACCATATAGACTAAAATATATGCACTTAGTGAAATCAATAAAATAGGATTAGAAATCATCTACACTCCAGAAATCAATGTATTTAGGACACACAATCAAATATCATTAGAAATCAACATCTACACTAAAATCAATACATCTAGTGCAAGAAATCAAATAGGATTGGAAATCACCATCTACACTGAAATCAATGCATCTAGTGTAAGAAAACTTATTCCCTCTCTCCCCCCTTCATATATATCTATATCTCCTTACATCTCTCCTTCTCTGTCTCTCTATCTCACCCCCCAAACATGCACACTCTCTCTCTCCATACCTATAAATCTCTTTGTCCCTCCCTCTCTCAATCTCTCTCTTCTTCTCTCTCTTCACCTGCCATCAATATCTATATCTCCCTTTGTCTCTCTATATCACCCCCAAAACATACACTCTCTTTCTCCAATCTATTTATCTATTCCCCCTCCTCCTGCTCTCTCTCTCTCTCTCTTCCCCTTCTCTCCCTCTCCCTTGCTTCTCTCCCTTTCCTCCTATTATCCCCTCTCCCTCTCTCTCCAACTTTCTCTCTCTATGTATTTCTTCTTCCCTTCCTCTTGCCCTCTCCAACTACATCTCTCTATCCCACCCTCACTCCCCCTCTCTCTCAACTCCTCTCTCTCATCCTTCCTCTCTCTCCTTTTGTCTCCTACCTCCATCTCTCTTCCCCCATCTCTCTCTCTCTCTCTCTCTCTCTCTCTCTTCTCTCTCTACCCTCCAGTCTTCTCATTCTTCTCCTCCCCTCTCCTTCTCTCTCTTCCACTCCATCTTGTGTCTCCCTCTCTCTCTCTCCCTTCATCCTCCTCCCATCTCCTTGTAGTTATCCCATTCTCCCCTTATGATCCCCCTATCTCTCCACCTCTATCACTTTTATGTCTCATTATTCCCTCCCTATATATACTAGAGTTAAATATTATATTGATGATATATTAATATATATAATAATATTAGCGGAATTTGAATTTGTATTATCTAAAGTTATTTAAATTATCTAATATTAATATTATAATACATTAAATAGTGAATATGAGATATAATAATAATAATAATGTTGTAATACTAATATTAGGGTCAATAATATTTTTTTGGATGGTATTAATAATAATTTGGCCCATGGTATTTGTCCCATATGCTTCACCTAAATAAAACCTCTTTTTTGAGTGTTCATAAACATAAAGTAGATTATGGAGTAACTAGCATTTGCATCAAATGTTGCAAATGAAACTGTGTAAGGCATAAATTGAGGAGCGATGGGGACATAGAAATAGGAAAATTTAAATAAGATGGAGAAATGTAACAATCAACGGCTATCCCACATCGCAACTCCTTTAATAAAATCTCTGTCGCGATGGTGCACATGCAAGCCTATACAACTTGTATCAAATTTCAATTTAGGATTGCGTTTACAACTAAGGGCCACCTGGAAAATTCTTCGTTTTTGTTTGACTTAAAAATTTTCTCATGGCATACAGCCAGTTTGGATACCAGTTGTCCAGAAGAGCACGTTTCATTATATTTTCCTTCATTTCCAGTATAACCAGAATCACCATTGGAATTCAGATGGAAAAAGAATTCAGTCTCTATTGACTCCATTAAATGCAATATGCATATTAGATATAGGTGCACAGTCTCTATCATGTCATGTCGGAAAAGGTAGTAAAAATGATTTCAATTATTGAGAAGTAAATCGCTCATCTAGTCCAATCTAGCACAAAACTAACACCTATGCATCCATCAACATCATGGATTGGTTATATTTGTGCATATGAATCCTCCCATATTCTATTATTTCATGAGCCTTCATAGTTTAAAAAATTGATAGCTTCTACAAGTTGTAATTGTAAGAGCCCTATCACTAACAGATTTATTTCTGAAGAGTTTAAATGCAATAAGAGACAATATTTTACTTACTTACAAGACTATTAAACAAATAAAATTTTACCATTTACATTCTAATAATTATAGCTTATGGTGAATATTTCATTCTAATAAAAGTTACATGAGTAATCTATGGAGGAATACCTGTAGCGGTGGCTGGTGGAGATGACTTTGTCCTGCTACTCCTACTGAACGCTCCTCTTGACGGACCCAACTGGATTTACCTCCCAACCAACTAGGAAATAATCCCTAGCCCAGGAAACCTCCACAAGTTCCTTAGCCCTCCTAGCCCAAGTCCAACCAGATGGCGTGTGTGTGTCCAAGATGAATGATCTAGACCAAGATGAACAATATCTCCATCCTCTCAACAACCCAAGAAACCTCCACAGGTTCCTAAGGTTTCCAAAATCACAACAAATCATAAAATCACAACCAACCCCACAATCATAAGTAAGACTCCCACCTCCCTTCCCCCTTCCCTTTTTATACCCTCCCTCTCTTCTCCATGTCAACCACCCCTCATTAATGTCATTAACTTCTCATCCATCCTTATAGTTGACTTCTCTTCTCCCATGTAAAGCTGGGAGTACATTTGGAAATGTGACATGAATATAAAATTGGGAAATTAATGGGAGAGGACCATGTCTTCTCCCAAGTAAATCTCAAAGTACATTTGGGAATGTGAGATGAAAATATATATTGATAATGAGTTGGAGAAGAACATTTCTTCTCCCTAGTAAATGTGAGGGTACATTGGGGAATGTGATATATATATATATATATATATATTGTATATATATATAATACTTATATATATATATATATATATATTTATTTGAAATAATGGAAGGAAACCATACCCTACTTAAGATTCAATTTGAGAAGGTAAGTTGGGAATTTGAATAATAGAAATCATGAATTTTATATTAGACCAATATTTCTCAATATTTTAAGATAAGGTAAACCTTAACAAAATTTGCAGGATAAGATTTAAGTGGGGCATTGCATACACCCCTCCTTCAAAAAAATTTGTCCCGAAGTTAGAATGAAAAGATACAAGGAGTTCGGAAGCATAACAAACCAGAGAGAGTTATAGTAGTAAAAATAAATAAGTCAGACAATGACATTACTTCCCATCAAGAGTCTCCAACTGATCTATATCCTCCTATCCATCCTGACCATTCCCACCCTATCTGTCCTCTGTTGCTTTATCAGTGGCAACAACCATACTAACCACTGATAAAATGGACATGGTGGAAGCGTCGAACACATTGACCTAACTTCCCCAGCAGGCAACTCGCAATCATCATCACACGTTTAGGGGAGCGTGCCCGCCACTTCCCTCCCATGATTCTAGGTTTCAGAGGATACACAGTGGGAAATGCCTCGACCCCTCCTTTAGAACTAGGGTCAACGCTATATAGTTGGTTGGTCTTACCATCAAATAATCCAATTAGGTAGTCTTTTCCACCTTCCCCATGAGATGTTTTGACCTTCCCTCAATGGAAGAGTAGCTCTCCACTATCATATAGTTCTTTCCCCTTGTGGTTTAGCTCTCACTCATGCATTTATATAACAACAAGTCGTGTAATCATCACACTATTAAGTCTAGTATCCACATGTCAATTTTGTAGTTCATACTAGAAACAATCATAGTTTCACTACGTCATTCATTAGATAGATCATATCCAGTTAAACCATACATGAAACAACAACAGCTCTAATAAGTCATGTACTAGATAAATCATCACCAAGTAAGTCATACATCAAATATTTCCATCGTCAAAATCCAACCTAAGTAGTTTCACATGTTCAACCAAATGCATCAATATTACACAATGTTCATAAATAAATAACATGGAAATGCAAAATAAAACTGTAACATAGCTAGCTATCTACGTGAAAATGGGCATAATAAATGCCCATGTGACATCCTTGTGGAACTCCTCAAATCAATTAGAGTTGAAACAGATTCAACTGTCTGTCATGGAAAATATCATTTGAACCTAGATATGCATAAGGTGGTACCAAAACCAAAATAATGGTAAGCAATGGATTAGTGCACTATTAATTCCACGAGAAGGTGCTAGTATAAGTTTAATGCATATGGTTTCTTTGAAACCTTAGTCCCACTCTTCCAATTTGATGGTTTTTCATCTTCCAAACCAATTAGTTAATCTTGAAAATGAAAGACTCAAAACTTCAGAACTGTTTCCAATATGATTTTCATAATTTATTTTTTGTAAATTGAGAGAAATTTCCTCTAAATGTCAAAGGTTCAAATTTATACTAGTACTAAGATAATTTCATGATATATAATGTAGCTAACAATATGACCAGACAAATGAGAAATAATTAAATGAATGGAATAATTGCCTTTCCCCTGCTGCTATTAGTATTTCCCTTCTAAATGGCACCAGATTGCTTTAAGATGCCTACTCCTTTCACAAGTGGCCAGTGGACACAAAAGTTGCGAAGAATGTTGAGGGTCCTTTTATCCAAGACTAGAGACACATTATTTTTCGCAGAATTTTTGTTCAACACTAGAATAAGGGTAAAAGTGTATACTAATATTTTCATTGGTCCTTCATTGACTAGATAAGCTCCCATTCTAAAATCCCAATTTCTCTACGAATTGATCTTCTCACTTAATTTAAGATCATTAAAAACAATTATCACAATAAGCCTTACACATGTCCATGGTATTCAATCTATGTTCTCGCTAGAAGATTCCACCACCCATAGAATAATCATCAACGTGACATATAGGGTATTTTAACACATCCTAATCTGAATTCCCATGCTTCTTGTTTACTTCTTAAACTCGAGATTTGTTATTATGACTTCCTCTATGAAGAATGACAAATACACTATCTGAAAGATAGTCCTACTATCTGAATGGAAAATCTACTTTATTTTTAATAAGAATAATGATGATATACTATCAATAGAATTAAAAGCCACCCTCGTATGTAAAATAGAACTGACTAGATTCTTTAGATTGGGACACATTTTGGGCATAAATTACTAGCTCCATTGTAAAGCTATACATGGATGCTAATGGTCCTTGTTGTGTAACAATGTTGGGGGGTATGATACAAAATAGATGGGTTACCAATCTGATTCTTCTTATGAGAATGCTTCAGATTGAGAATGTCCAAGTACTTTGTGTAGATTATGAATACCTCCCTAGTTAAGAGGGAGTGTTGAAAAATGTAACTAGGTTCGGTCTTCATAATGACATGTGTAATCATGATTTTATGTAATTGATGAAAAGAAGAAAAATAAAATTATTTCGTAATGCTTGAGGCATGGGTTTCATGCTTAAGGAATTTATTTTTAGTTGAAGCTCCCATTTGGAGCTATTATGTTTGGTCATCAAGTCACCAAGTCTAGTGAGTCAATGTCAAGAAATAAAGGCCCATTTTGGGCATTTTATACATTGTAAAAAGGAAATTTTTTTGAGTCATTAACCCTTTAAGACCTCGTTTCAAGCTCTCCTTCAATTTGGCATACGAAAAGAATAAATATTTTACCAGAATGGAATGTCGACCTAGGCACAAGGTCAAATTGACCTATATCACGTGAAAAAACCACTATATATAGGAGAACTCGACATCAGTTGGATGAAAATTCGATCAAGCATCAGAAATCAAGAAGGAAGTGCGAGAATCACTAGAGAAAGGGCTCATCATCAAGTGAAGGAAGGAGGAACAGAATCTGAGGTATTTTGGCACTATTTTAGGCTATTATCCTCACCTGTGTGACACAAACTAAGATTTTTGTAGTAGTATCATAACAAACCCTGAAGAAGTCATGAAGAAGGCAATGAATCTAGCATTCTTGCTAGCCAAAGTCACAAGGAGACGCCTTCAAGTCAAATGAAGAAGGAAATCACCTTCAAGATCCATAATTTAGCCCACACGTGTGAACTTGTAGAAGTTTCAGGCAGCTGAGGATTGCGGGTGTGAAGGAAAGTCAAAATTTCAAAGTAGCCAAAATTTACAGTGCTAGAAGTTAGTTTGACTAGTGTTGACTTGGTAAAGAAGAAGCAGTGAATAAGGGTATCGTGACTTGGTCTTGGAGAGGTTAATAGGCGAAGGGTCTCGGTCTTCGAATTTGTCACTTTGAAGATTCTATTAGAAGAATAATTTGTTTGAGGTTTCTTCTCAAGTTAGAGAGGTTTTGGCTTTGTGTCTCTTGCTCATTATTGTTTATGGTTTGGTAGCTTTTTCATGAAGAAGAACACTATAATAATATAAGACAAAAGACATAATATAAATAAGTAAAAAGTATTCACAAGCAATTATCATTGCTAGAGAAATCTCCTTTTGGTTCTGCCCTAGATTTCTCAACAATTAAGACATGCATTGACTTAGTCAAATTGATCATTGGCACACATATTGTAATGACCTAGTCAACATTGACCACTGAAGTTGTTCATTAATTGGGTTCTTTAGGTCATGACATGGCCTGATTTGTTGCTAAAATGGCATAGTAAGTTTTTCGTTGGGTTGTTATTTTAAGCCCTTAGTGCTAGATTTGAAAGATTGGTATGTAAAAATCTTGATATTGGTTGTCCACAATAATTCTAGCATGACAATTGATTGGTGTTGTCACATGCACCAAGTCCAGCACAATGAGTGTTGCCAAAAGTTTCACGCAATACTTTTTGGATATACTAAGACTTGTAAAGTTTTGGCACATATCAGAAACATATGCAAATGCACAATTCAGTAATGCTCTAAATCTTTTATGATACTCGTAGCTTTATACAACACATATTTTGTTTCAATGATAAAGTAGCCAACCATTTGTAACAATGAATGAGTCTCACATGCCCATCAAATTTAAGGTATTCATGATTTTCAGAGGCATCATATTGACAGAGGCTCCAAGGTTTACTATCAGTTTCAAAATGACAATTTCATTTATATTCACATCCACCACTAGACTATAGGGGTGTTTGTATATGGGAACAATTTCTTTGCTCAAAATCACATTTGATGTTGTTCCAAAAACATGAATTATTGTTAGGTCCTTCAACTGTTTCTTTTAATCTAATCTTGGCGCGACTTTATAACTTGCTTAGCATAGATTGGCATATCTTTGATGGCCTATACCAAAATAATTTGAGTATGTAGGCTAATACTTGGAAACTCAAACTCTGACTCCTTTGCCTTCTTTGTAAGAAGTTTTGGAAAATGAATCCTAGTTTTTGACACTTTGGTGAGGCTTTTTCTATGGATAAACTACATCGTTTTCTTCATTTTCAATCTATTCAATACACACTTTTCTCTCCTGAATATTTTTTGGCTGCCACTCATTTGGTCTGGTTTTTTTTTTCCGTTACAAAGTTTTGACTGAATTTAGTGAAATCTATGCACGATGGTTGAGGTCACTTTTACTTAAATGCTCCTCTTCTTGTTCCTAAGCCTCTGGATGAAAAGTAGGTTTCTTTAACTAAATAAGTACTTGCCCATGATAGTTTGGTTTCTAAATTATGCTTGAATGACTGTTGAAAAAGATTTTCGACTCACCATACGGGTGTAGAGATGCCCATTATGTTCCCTTGGACACCGATTTTCAATGAGAGGGTTTGGTCGAAGACTGACTAGTATTATTTGGGGTTGCACATTAACATTAGGCACAGTAGGGGCAGTAAAGGGTACACGTTTGGCACAAATGGAGCATTATGTGGGATGGAAGTTGGAAGCATAGGAACCATCTCTGTTGGTTACACATACATGCAAGAAGAGGAAGATTGACATAAAGAGAATATGTGTTTTAAACATATGGGTAACCAACAAGTGAAGGGACAACAAACTTTCATTGATTGACTCCAAACAAAATACATGTTTAGCAATGAGTTTATATATAACTAAAGGGAAAGCCTTTAATCCAATAGAAACCTATTCCATGTTGCTGTGGTATTTGCATGTGGGAAAGATTTGTAAATTATGGCCGTCTACATCCATTATTGCCTCAGTGAAAAGAAGTTCTAGGCAGTCTTCTATATGGGATCTTTAATGCAAATCTTACATTGTGTCTTCGCTGCACTAACAAGGTAGTGATTCACTGCATGTCTTATCCAACATGCTTGAAAGATAATTCCATTCATTTTTTTCTGCCTTGAGCTTTAGGCTACTAAGTTGTGCTACCACTGAGGACAAGCTATCTCAACTCCTACTTCATATCTCTGACAAGATTGCTCAATTGGGACCTTGTCAAGATTCCCATACTCCTCGTAGCTATAATGTCTCTCCTTTCTCTGCTTATGGGATGTTTAGATTCTTTTCTCCCTATTTTTGTGAGCATTTGAATATTGAAGGTATGGAGTTTGGATATCTTCGAGGAACTACTGGGCAAAATCTCCACTGGCCATAATATCAAGCCAAATGCAGGAATCTTCTTGATTTGTAACAAGAAAAATAGTTTTTGAGGTATCTATACCATGCTTGTGCAGCGGACATTTCTGAAGCATATACTACAGGTTATCCAAATAATATCCTAGGTTACTTCTCATTGCTTGAAGCACAAAATTTGTTCTTTAGGATCTATTGCTTATTAATATTCCTAATACTTCTCCACTTCTCCAAAACAATTTTATTTATTTCCTTGCATGTATTTATCCAATCCTTTTCTAAACTCGTAAACCACCTCATGCCAAAATATTTTAAATGAGAACGGAACAAATTTAATTTCTACACATTTTTATGTAACCATGCCCATGGAACAATACTTCAAATTGATATAAACATTTATGAAGGCCTTCACAAGCTTCACATGTGAATCAGGGCAGTACATTTAGTAGAATTCTTTTTCCTTTTCCTATAGAATTATAGTTTTTTGGTAGGACCATAGGATAATGGGAAAGATGATGGAATCATTACTGCTCTTCCCCACATTCCTTCTGGTGACAACCATACTATTTCCTATAATGGCTATCTCAGCAGTTTCCTCAGAAAAGAGGGACAGGGTGTCACGTGTCACCAATCACCATCTTCTCCACTTAGATTTTAAAAAAAAAAAGATTGAGACCTAAAATTTTCTGTTCAAAGGTGTCAAGCACATGTCTGCATAATAGAGCCAAAAGATAACAGAATTTTCACCAGATAAAAATTTGCAATAAGCAATCCATTGGAGACCCACCAACACATGTCAACCTATGAACATGTTCTTGTGACATGTACTTTCCATGACATCCTTGCAAGGAATTGCATATTAATTATTGAAAAAATCAAACATTCAATGTGAAACAAAAATAATAATTGTCCAAATGAAATTTTAACTTCTCATGCTATTCGACATCTACTCATACATTCATTCAATCACTACCAAAATGGAAATTACAGAATAAAAACTAATGCTGAAAAGAATACAACATATTTTCAAACAAAATGGAAGAAATATGGGAGAAGATATGTTGTGCTATGATAGGGGAGAGAGAAAAATATTGTACAAAGGTAAGTAATTGAAGAGGGAAAATCCTCTTTTAGGTACTAACATTTAGTGTTATTGAAGTATCAATAAGGAATCTATACAGAATAAACTTTGAAATTGAATGGCTCTGGTATTTCACTTTCTTGACCTATGTTCTAGAAATTATAAACTCAAGAGAAAGAGAGTTTACAGAGGGAGAAATCGCATTCAGAGGGAAAATCCAAGACCTAAAACAAATCAGCTTGGAAAGCTATAATTTCACTTTGCCTTCGTTGCATTTGTTTTTTCTTTCAATGTCATGTTCTTCAAATATAGACAATCAATGATAATATTTCTTATTGAAATGATTACATTGCAAGCAAGAAGAAACTATTGGATGTGATATGTATCATGAAGTAGAAGCATCTAATCGACTGCAAAGCATCCCTTCTCCTATGAGGTCATGACTAGGAAGAAAGTGACTAAGAAATATACTCAAGGCTTGCACATAGCCTTATCCACATTTCACAAGCACACATGTAGAAAAAAGAAAACATCTCATCCAGTGCAAAGCATCCCTTCTCCTACTGGGTCGTGACTAGGAAGAAAGTGACTAAGAAATATGCTCAAGGCTTGCACATGGCCCTATCTACATTTCACAAGCACTCGCATAGAAAAAAACCAAGAGCATAAGTAAGAATGTGTCATTGGATAGACTTGAAACCTAGTGGGGGTGGTAGTAGTGCCATGCTTTCACCAACCCATCATGCCACCATTGACATCAATGATATTATATAATATCAATAATCATAGTGTTCTCTATTTTGAACATAAAATTTGTACATTTCTAAGCAAACCACAAAAAAAAAAAAAACTCTAGTAGTTGATTGGCTCGTATATGAACTGCCAACATTGTTGAATCTAAAGAGACATATGTTTATAAATTTTGTATTCCAATAGAAGATGTGATCAACGAGCTTGTCAAGATTGTTATAGCTACAGATCCAATCATCAACATTACATTGATATTAACCATATTCACAAAAAGGACTAGAGGAGAAAATAACAGTAAATAGTAGCACGCAGGATAATGTGCCTAGTCTTTTCCATTAAAAGATGATAACTTCATTTTTGTGTTGGCATTTCTGCATCCACCTGCACCTAAATCCCATTCATAATTATAAGACCTCCTCTTCCAGCCTTTGCCCAAAATTTCGACTCGCATTATATTTTGTATCTCCATTGTAAACTCTAGCACGTTGTCTTGTTAAAGCCATGAGCCTCGCACCTTCACGGATTTGATGTGCCATTTCCACTGTATTTGTATCTTTATCTGTTTCACAATCTCCATGGCCATAGATATTACTGACGACATTGCTATGGAGAATTAGTTGATGATTGGTCACTAAATTACTGATTCCGTGATTAACATGAATATGGTGGGCTATGCAATTAAAGGATCCTGGATGTTTACGTTGGCAATGGAGAGCAAGTAGTCTCAAAGAAACTCATAAATCACAAGTACCCCCAAGGGCTGGAAAGATTTTGGGACCTCGCGAGGCATTGGGAACAAAGCCTTCTTGTTTTATAAGGCTGAGAAAGTGGCATTCTCTACTTTCTATGTGGCTTTTAAAGTCTGTATCCCTGCAATATTGTGTGTAGTAAATTACAGAGCCTATGCATTGGCCTTTGCATGGTTGGACATGGTGCTACTAACATGTATGAATTGCAGAACTTCCACATAAGTAACATTAATTTCAACAAAAGCCCTAACTCGATGAAGATGAGAAAATCATTGTAGTTACCCAGTGCATAAGCAAAGAAAACAAAAAACAAAAGCAAAAATTCCGTTGTATGGGGTTTCAACAATCACAATAAGCAGTAATCATCTTCCAGATTCAGAATACAACTACAAAGGTACAAGTTTAATGGAAATGACGTCAAAACTTGCTTATCAAGCAAACTTTAGCCATTTCTGAAATGCTCATCATCTAGAAGCAAAAGTCCTCGTACAGTTAAAAGATTTGATTAAAAGAAAATGACCAGAAATAACATCTAAAATATAGATATTTTAAAGTCAAGGATTTCAAAGAATCTAAAACAAAGACCGAAAAAAAAGAAAAATTGCTTAAAAAAATTGATTAAGATAAAATGACCAGAAAAACATCCCAGAATATACCTTTTACAATCTAAGGGATTCAAAGAATCTGCAATAGTGACTGAAAAGCAATGAAATTTAGAAAGAAAAACATATGGAAATCTTTCCCACGAATGAAAAGAAAGGGTTGCATAGAATATGCCCAGTAGTGCGACCAGGGCTACTTCTAAAAATGAAAAGTCAGAGTGAAAACGCTTGGCATAAATAACAAAGGGGCCTAGAGCTTCGACTATATTGAAATGTTCATGGCCTAAAGCAAAAAAAGGAAAATGAGAGAAAATTAATGAAAAGACAAGACGAGCGAGCTGAAAGATCAACTACAGGCGCCACTCACTCTACTCAATCTTATCCAAGCTCCACCCTCCACCAAAGTCTAACAATGGATCAATCAGATTGAGTAGACTAAAGTGGATAGTAGTGAGAAATATTAGTGATGGGGATGAAGATTTATTTTGCATTTTACTTATTTAATTTATTTTTTTTATTTTTTTTCTGCACTCTACTTGTTCGGCCTCACCATTGTTGTACTGATGGCCTGGTGCACATTGTGTCAGCGTTGCGAGTATTTCTTTTTATGGCGATAAAGAGAGTATCCCTTTTTTTTTCATTCTAAAAACAATTTGTTATATGAATATATTTTAGGATTATAGGTCCTTATGAGGGTTACAAGCTCTTTATAGTGGAATTTGGGGTTTAGTGGGCCAGATTTTGAACGAAAGTTCTAATACATGTGTAAGAGCCCTATTGCTAATAGATCTATTTCTAAAGAGTTTAAATGCAATAAGAGGCAATAATTTACTTACTTACAAGACTTTTAAACAAATAAAATTTTACCATTTACATTCTAATGATTATAGATTATGGTGAATATTTCATTCTAATAAAATCTACATGAGTAATCTATGGAGGAATACCTGTACCAGTGGCTGGGGGAGATGCCTTTGTCCTGCTACTCCTGTTGAATGCTCCTCTTGATGGACCCAACTGGATTTACCTCCTAGCCAACTAGGAAATAATCCCTAGCCCAGGAAGCCTCCACAGGTTCCCTAGCCCTCCAAGCCCAAGTACAACTAGATGGTGTGTGTGTCCAAGATGAATGATTTAGACCAAGATGAACAATATTTCCCTCCTCTCAACAACCCAAGAAACCTCCACAGGTTCCTAAGGTCTCCAAAATCACAACAAATCATAAAATGACAACCAACCCCACAATCATAAGCAGGACCCCCAGCTCCCCTTTTCTCCCTTCCCCCTTCCCTTTCTATACCCTCCCTCTCTTCTCCATCTCAACCGCCCCTCATTAATGTCATTAACTTCTCATCCATCCTTACAGTTGACTTCTCTTCTTCCATGTAAAGCTAGGAGTACATTTGGAAATGTGACATGAATATAAAATTGGGAAATTAATGGGAGAGGACCATGTCTTCTCCCAAGTAAATCTGAAAGTACATTTGGTAATGTGAGATGAATATATATATATTATATATATATATATTATTATATATTGATAATTAAATGGAAAGGACTATGTCTTCTCCTAGGTAAGTGTGAGGGTACATTGGGGAATGTGAGATGAATATATATATTGATAATGGTTGGAGAGGGCCATGTCTTCTCCCTAGTAAATGTGAGGGTAATTGGAAAATGTGAGATATATTTATATATATATATTATATATATATATATAGTATTTGAAATAATGGAAGGAGACCATACCCTACCTAAGATTCAATTTGAGAAGGTACGTTGGGAATTTGAGTAATGGAAATCATGAATTTTATATTAGACCAATATTTCTCAATATTTTCAGATAAGGTAAACATTAAGAAAATTTTCAAGATAAGATTTAAGTGGGGCTTTACAATAATCTTAGTAGCTAATCAAAGTTGAAATAAATTAATACAATGAAACACAATATGCAGCCCACATTCTGTCCAAATATGATTTGCAGGCTCTGGATTCATAACCCAAATAAATTTGCAGGTTCAAAGGAGGCTCCTTGAAAATGCTTTGATTGACTTTGTAAGAGTGTCGATATTCATTTGTTATTGTATTAAAAATGGTTGATTTGAACATGTCAATCCTCACTTTGGGTGTCATCATGTCTCTTGCATATGCAAATGGCAACTGATCTCGAGGATTGAAGATTTCTAATTCATTGAATAATAGGAAATAAAATAGCTTAGTTGGAAGGGTGTGCTTTCTCAATATCAGTGCAGTATCAGGCACATCTGTAATGGCAACAACGACACATAAAATCAAAATATTAGTTAAAGAAAGAACCAACCTCAAAACAAATCTTAAATGCTATCACACTAAAACTTCACCATAATTGAGCAAAGTTGAGTTCTCATACTATTGTTGTAGGGAAGGGAGACTGAAATTGGCAAAATAAACCATTACAAAATAAGAGTAGACAAGAAAAATTGTTGTATGAATCAAATACAGCCAAAACAATGATTGTATTTTGCTTCATTTCTACTATAACTAGAATCACCACTGGAATTCACATGGCAAAACATTTCAGTCTCTATCAGCTCGATTAAATGCAATACAGATATTAGATATAAGTGCACAGCCTCTATCATCTCATGTTGGTAGAGGCAGTAAAAATTATTTCAATTATTGAGAAGTAAATCACTCATCTAATTCAATCTAGCACAAAATTAACACCCATGGCATCCATCAACATCACAGATTGGTCAAATTTGTAAGTATGGATCCTCCCATATTCTGTTATTTCATGTGGTGCAGGCCACAACCCGCAAAACCCAAAATCTTTAAACTCTGTCTATGCATATAACCATGAATTGCAATACACAGTAAATCCAGCATATTATCCCTTATAAATGTTAAAAGCTCTGAAAGTTCCAGACAATACATATGCACACAAATCACTGAAATAATTAATTACGAAATAAATTATTTACAAGAGAAATCATGGCCTATTCATGGCCTCTTCTTCTTCATACTCACTCATTCTCTCTCACTCTATCCTCAATGCCTTTGAGGCTTCATAATTTATAAAACTTAGCATGATCTAAAAATCCTAAAATCACTCAACTAAAAGCTCTAACTCTACATGCAATGCATACATATGGCAAAAGCATCTTGAGGCTTTTTCCCATCTTTTTCCCTGTTATAAAATAGAAAAGCTTCCTTATCACTTAATGATCCACATCCATTCCTTTTATGCCTAAAAGCTCTCCTAGTTTTATTTATTTATTTTGAGAATATCTACTTAAAAGCCTAAATATTAAACTGACTTGGAATTTAGGAAACTAATTCCACAAATGCATGACCCCCTATGTCTATTATTTACAATAATTTCCCTTTGGGCTGAATGCTCCTGCATCATCATGGCCCTTCACACTTTAAAAAATTGATAGCTTTTGCAAGCTATAATCTTAGCAACCAATCAAATTTGAAATGAATTAATACAATCAAACATAATATGTAGCCCACATTTTGTCCAAATATGATTTGCAATATTTGGATTCATAACCCAAAAAATTTGTAGGTCTAAAAAATGCTCTTTGAAAATGCTTCGATTGGCTTTGTAAGAGTGTCGATATTCATTTCTTATTATAATAAAAATGGCTAATTCGAACATGTCAATCCTCACTTTAGGTGTCATCATGTCTCTTACATATGCAAATGGAAATTGATCTCGAGGATTTAAGATTTTTAATTCATTGAATAACAGGCAAGAGAATAGCTTCATGGGAATGGTGTGCTTTCTCAATATCAATGTAGTATCAGGCACATCTATAATGCAAAAAACAACACACAAAATCAAAAAATTAGTTAAAGAGAGAACCAACCACAAAACAAATCCTAGATGCTATCACACTAAAACTTCACCATAATTGAGAAAAACTGAGTTGTCATACCACTGTTGTAGGGAAGGGAGACTAAAATTGGCAATATAAACCATTACACAATAAGAGTAGACAAGAAAAATTTCTATATGAATCAAATACAACCAAAATAATGAAAAATGAAGAATAGGGAATATTAACATATTTGCTCATCTAAGCTGGTAGCTAGACTCATATATTTGTACTATCTCAATCAACATGTGTATCGACGTTTCACCTCCTTTAATAAAAGCTCTATCACGATGGTGCACATGCGAGCAAAGTTCAGTTCTCATACAACTGTTGTAGGGAAGATTTTCAGAGCTCCAAGGTTGCAAGCCATCGGCACAGTAACTGTCCATTTGATATCTCACAACTTCTTTGCTCAACTTTCTCCATCTGACTATAAAAATGGCTTCCTCCATGGTATGAGTATTGTAAGGATGCTTTGAGACAACAATATCAACGTTGTGAGTTATAACGATATTTTCCAAAATTAAGAAAGGATCAACAACAAGTTATAGCTTCGCATCCATCCAAATGTTGTAAACGCAGTTTTGGAAAAGCCTATGGGGAAGATACTTGGGTATGAGGCCATTCATTACAGGTTCCTTGTATGGCAACTCCCTGAGTAAAACAGTGTGCCATATTCTAGTTTTATGAGACTCGTTGGGCTTGATCTGCTATCTAGCAAGAAGTGTGAGAGTTGCATTGTCCATAAATATGAAAAACAAACATTTTCTGCTGTGATTTTCCTAACATTCTTGGGTTGCTTAATCTTGTCATAGGCTCCAAATATAGTTGAAATTACCACAACTCTCTTGCACTGTTTCATGGCGTTCTTATCTTCTCTAGACACAAGGAACCCTAATGAGATACAAGGAACCTTGGGGTATGGTAATTGGAAAAACCATAAGGCAAATCAGTTCCTTCAAAATAATTGAAATACCTTTTTCTTTCCTTCACATCCTGATTTCCACCAAAGGTCACTGGATCTGTTGGTGAATTGGGGTTTTCATGTCCTTTCATGTACTGTAGCTAAGATTTATAAATTGACTCTTCTTTCTAGATGTGATGAACAATAGCCCAGATTTCCATCAATAGTGAAACATAGTTTTAGCCTAATTACTTTTATAGACATGCATGTCATAAGGTAATTTTTCTTGATAGATCTCCCAAATTGTTAAATATGAAGATCTCTAATTACCCGAAAACTGAGAATGTAAGTGGAAACACTGATTCACCTTGGACATAGATATCCTGAGCAAATACTTCTTCGCTCCATAATCTGAAGGGTAAGCATTGCAAAAATGAAGTTGAAATCAAATACCTTCCCTCTAAAGGATTACCCTCCATTTTCTATTGTACAAATCTTAAAATTAAGACTTGGATAGTGTCGTAATCTATAACCCTAGGGGAACTCCATTGAACCATGAATACAATTAAGCAAAGAAAATGACAACCCAGATGCTGAGTAAACCCATTAAATTCTTTGATGCTAGGTAAACCCATTAAATTCTTCAAGTAGTTCAAAGGAGAAAGATGAACCTAGAAAGAAATTACATGACTGAGTAGTTGTATGTGGCAGGGGTTACAAAAAAAAGATTTGACGAGTCACTGATGATTTGACACCCGTCACTGATGATTTACCTAAACAAAACAAAGCATACTAAGGCTCTATCAATGAAACTGAGGGTCTCTAAAAAAACGTAAACATATAATCATAGAGAAACAATAAAGAATACCAAATGTAACCAATTACCTGGCCAAAGTAATAAAGGTCTTGTGTGTTCTGACACTAAAGGAGAAATGTCATACCAGCCATAGAAAACAGGGCATTTAATCTATGAAAAGTATGCACGTATAACAAATTTATAGAAAGTGCACTTTGAAATAGAATAATGAAAAAACGAGCATCCAAGGTGAGAAGAAAACCACCTTGTCAGTAGTCAATGAATAATATTGAAGCGGAGCTGCAGGTTCGAGAGATTAGGGTGTGGATATTCATTCCTTGTGCATTAAATTTCACTGACAGTTTGATACCACTAGTTGGGAAATCTAGCTCAGTGTTGAGAAAGTTGCAGAAATGGAGCAGTTCTGTGTTAAGCATTGCAAAAATGGAGCAGTTTTATGTTAAGCATTTCAGAAATTGAGCTTGTGCCTCAGCTATGAGATAGGGGTTGAAGTAACCTTAGCTATGAGATTGAGGTTGAGAAACCATAACATGTAGGTGGCTACCTCATTACCCTAACCACCAAGGGAAATCATCCGACGACACAGAGTTTTATAATCATCTAACAAGTGATCAGAGGGCGCAGGAGGGTAAATATGGAATTTTAGGGAGTTCTTTTTAGAGGGGAACGCCTTAGGGTGTAAATATTAAAAACAAAAAGTTTATTTATATTATTATTTATTTACCATACCTCTTTTATTTAGCATGGTATTTGGCCCATCGGCTTGGTATATAATTAGATGTTGATTTCTAATCCTATTTGATATATATTTATTTATTTACCATACCTCTTTATACATCTTTTATAAATATGGTATTTGGAAGGTATTTAGCCCATGGTATTAAAATGGTATTTGGCTCATAGGCTTCACCTAAATAATTTTATTTTTTTTGACATTTTGTAAATATAAAGAGTTAAATGGAGTAAATATAGAAATATGTTTTATTTACTTACCATACATTTAGTTTATTTATATTTTTATTTATTTACCATATCTCTTTTATGAGTGTTGGTAAAACTCTTTATATTTTAAATGTATAGTGTTTATACGTAATAATAATTATACTGAATTTTAAATAGACCCAGAATTAGATTAAAAATGTTAAATTTTCAACATTACATGTTAAATGTTTACATTTACGCTTACATGTTTCCACGAGGTTTACATGTTTATGTGAGATCTTCAGGGCAAAAATAAATATTAAGAGATTTTGGAGCAAGATTGTCCATTCTTTATGTTGAATTCACCTTTTCCCTCTGATTTAAGAAATGGCATTGACTTCAGTCTAGAGTAAAATTGTTTAAACTTTTACATAATTCAGAATTTAAATGTGGTAAATTTTTTTGTTACGCGTAGATTTATGATCTATTCAAATTCATATATATGATAAAAGAACTACTAAAAGCATGAGATAATTTATTATTCATTCAAATACATAGTTATATTTTAATAATTAATCATAGTCCTCTAATAAGAATAAAAACTTATAATAATTTAAAAGTGGCACTAAAATTATTTTTATTATTTTTTTGAGAACATGACATATTTAAACATTAAGCTCATACTTTGCTATAAATTGTTTAAATGTTTCAACACACAATCATGTAAATAAAGCAACAAATAAATTGACAATACATAGGTTTCCTGATGTGGCTTCAATAACCACCTTCCACACACTGCAATTAAAATACGTATTACCAGTAATTACATCTGTTGAGGGACAATTTACAAGCCTAAGAAATTTTGAGCATCAAGACTCACATATCTTTACATCTCTTTTCCTTACAAAATATCTCCATGAAAAATATGTTGATGTAACCAACAAATCTTGGTGATTAGAACTGATGTCCTTGTTTTACAACATTTATAATCTTGGAGACTAGCATGGGTGTCCTTGTTTTACAAGATTGGATATCACCTCATTAGACGAGTAGTTACAAATCCGTGAGGACAACTAGTGTAAAAACGTAATATCATAGATCTTTTTCTTATATATCATAATTCAATTTGCAAAGTTACAAGGAAAAAAGCAATTAGACATCATGCAAAAATGGGTTTATTTTTCCTGATGCTCCCGCATAAGACTCACGTAAAAAACAAGTATTCCCGGACTTCTATCCATGAGGTTTACAACTACCTTGTCATGTTTTTAAAGTTTTATAGCATTCCTCCAAGTTGCATCTTTTTCCCTTCCATTTAACCAAATATTTCTAATAATCCTTCTTCTTTTTTTGGGGGGGGCAATATTCTAGTTAAGGATAATTTCCATTTGCAGTTAATTAGTTGCACGCATGTGGTAGTTCCATTGAATCCTCTCTTGCTCATTATCCTTCTCGTCTTCAGGCAGACTATAAGTTGGGTACAAATCTTCTACATTATAGATGGGAGAGATCCTTATATCAGGGGTAACTCAATTTCATATGCATTAGCTCAGAAATTCCTTAATATTATACACAGTCATACTCATGTTTTCAAAATATTTCTTAAGTGTTCCAAGACCAGGTCTCCTACTTCAAGATTGATTTCCATTTTCTTAAGGGTTTCTCTTTATTTGTATTTCTAGTTCCTTTCTTGTAGATGCTCTCTAACTTGTTCATGTGGCATTTGCATGGCTATAGTGAATTCCTCTGCATCAACACTTAAAATTTATTCTTTTCCCAATTTTCTAATTCCAAAGATTCCTCTTGAGTTCTTGTCATATAGAAATTGAAATTGACTTTTTCTTGTGCTTATGTTAGGAGAAGCATTGTAGAAAATTTTAGCCTAGGGAAGAGTTTGATCCCATTGTTTATTGTGCTCATTTACCAAGCATCATAGTAAATTTCTCAAACTCCTATTAACCATTTCATTTTTTCCATCTATTTTAGGATGATAAATTGAGATATATGCAAGGTTTGTCCCAGGCATTAAATTCGTCCAAAAGTGCCCAACAAATTTTGTGTCTTGATGTAAGACTATACTTTTACGTAGCCCAGACAATCTTATAATTTCTCTGAAAAATAAATTTTCCATGTGCATTAAATCATTATTTTTTGAACATGGTATTAAGTGTGCCACTCTCAAAAATTTGTCCACCACTACAAAAATTGAATCATTCTTTCTCTGATTTCTAGGAAAACCCAAATAAATCCATACTAATGGCATTCCATGGTCTACTTGATATGGGTAGTGGTTGATATAAATAGGAGTTTTTTTTGCCTTTCCTTGGCATATTAGCAAATTCTACATTTATCGAAGAACTTCTTAACATCATAACTCATACCTAGCTAGAAATAAAAATAAATTAGCCGAGAATATGTTTAGTCATGTTCAAATAACCAATTAATCCACCAGTTTGATTTTCTTTCAAAAAATTGTCTATCACCGAACCCTTTGGAATGGACAGTTGGATTCCCTTAAACAACAGTCCCTCCTGAATCATATATTCACTCTAAGAGGTTTAATCCCTCAACACTAGATTCTTGCATGCCTCATAAGCTTCTCTAAATTCCAAGGCCCTCCTTGTACATTTCTTTGAGATGTTGAAATCTCGAAATACCCACTTGGAATTCTTGCAAAACCAAACACCTCCTACTCAAATCATTTGCAACATCATTAACATTCTCACTAATATGTTTAAGATCAAAAGTAAAACTTTGTAGGAACTCAAGCGACATGGCATGCTTCTGATTTATCTTATTTTCCCTCGTTATAAACTGTAAAGCATGATTGTTAGTATACAAGGTAAACTCCCTATGTATGAGATAATGCTTCCATTTTCTTAGAGATTATATCACCACATAAAATTGTTTTTCATACGTGGAATGTTTCTATTTGGTTTCATTTATCTTCTCAATGAAATAAGAAATAGGCATGATTGTTAGTATACAAGGTAAACTCCCTATGTATGAGATAATGCTTCCATTTTCTTAGAGATTATATCAACACATAAAATTATTTTTCATACGTGGAATATTTCTATTTGGTTCCATTTATCTTCTCACTGAAATAAGAAATAGGTATATTTTCGAGACTTGGAACAACACCAAGGGTCATTCTAATTACAACACTCTTAACTTGGAAATATTTTGAAGAACCTGGGAGAGGTAAAATTGATTGCTTTGTTATCTTCCCTTTCAATAGTTCAAACGCTCTGTGAAATGAAACAATCCACTTAAATGGTTGGTGTTTCCTTTTAATGGTCTCAACTATAGGCTCACATATATGGCTAAAATTCCTAATGAACTTTTTGTAGAAGCTAGGCATCCCATCAAAACAAGATAGCTCATGAATATTCCTCGGGGTAAGCCTTTCCTTGATAGCTATCACTTTCTCTAGGTACATATTTAGTCCTTCTCGGGAGATTATAAAACTCATATAGGTTAAATATATTTTTATGAAGGAACATTCTACACATTTATCAAGGGTTTCTCTCACTGTGACATCTTCAACACCAAATTTAAGATCCTCTAATGTTATTCCCTATTCTTACTAAATGCAAGATTATCATCCAAAGATAAAATTACAAAATTCATAGGGAATTCATTCATGAGTCTCATGAACATATTGGGTGCATTAGTAAACCCAAAAGGTATAACTAGCCACTCATATAAAACCATCATTAGTTTGGAAGGAAATATTTTATTCATATCCCTCCCTCATCCTAAGCTAGTGATATCCTCTTTCAAATCTAGTTTTGAAAAATAATTTGGACCACTCTAACAATCCATTAGATCATCCATATGAGATAAAGAAAATATGTACCTTAGCGTTATTTTGTTTATTACTCTTTAATCCCTACACATTCACCAACCTTTATCTTTATTTAGACTCAAATTTGTAGGTACAACACAAGGGCTTAGACTTTCTATGATCCATCATTTATTTAAAAACTCTTGAACCTAATTTCCGATTTCTTCATTTTACTTGGGTGTCATCTTGTAGGCTACTTTATTTGGTATATTTGTACATGGAATGAGGTCTATGTGTTGATTGATGCCTGTTATAGGCACTAATAAATTTGGTAACTCATTAATAATAATCTCAGCAAACTCATCTAGTATTTCTTGAATTTCATCAAGAAAATCACTTAATGTAGTATTATCAAGGACTATTCTTGGTTTTCTAAGTGAAGAAAATTGTACCCCTTTTTCTTCCTTAACTTCTTGCAATCTCTTTCCAAATCATCATCAACATGCTTGGGTATACTTCTTTTGTCCTTTCATCATTAAATGATAACAACACATGCCTACAACCCTCCTTTTCATGGGTGTATGTATTCATCTTTTTGTCCTAGACAAGTCTCCTGTCATACTACCATTTTCTTTCCAACAAAATGTGACATACATCCGTAGGCATAATATCACATAGCACTTCATCTTTATAGCTACCAATAATGAATTCTACCTAACTTTCTTCACTTACCAAAATCTTATATTCTTTTTGTAGCCAAGACACTTGATCTGGAGTAGGACGTGGCATCCTCGACAATCCTAGTTTCTCTGCCATA
This sequence comes from Pinus taeda, assembly GCA_000404065.3. Classification (NCBI taxonomy): domain Eukaryota; kingdom Viridiplantae; phylum Streptophyta; class Pinopsida; order Pinales; family Pinaceae; genus Pinus; species Pinus taeda. The sequence continues at coordinate 55,374 of APFE031354003.1, read as the reverse complement.
TCTATAAAGACCAAATTTTCAACACTACTATTGTCAATGACTATGTTGCAACATTTCCCTTTAGACTTTCACATTGTCCTAACAAAACTTATCCTCTATGCTGGTTCATGAGTTTCTTCCTCAACTTTAACCAAGATACTCTTCAACATCAATGAATCACCCATCTCAGGAGCTTCTTTGTTTGTATCTACATTCGATATTCTTTCTTTGGCCTCTGCAATATCAACCTCTCTCTAATTGGTTGTCTTATTTCCAAGATAATTCCATGACATATGTCATGTCTTTCCACATATATAACGCCTCACTTCTCTTCCTCTCAAGAAAATATTTTGCCCCTTGTTTCTCTCCCTTTGAGAGATTGGTTGCTAGAGTTTCTTGCTTCTTCTCTTGGAGTCTAGAATCTTCCTCTACTGGAAGACCCGTTTCCTTTTCTTGGACTCCTTCTTCTACTCCTTTACCTTTGTTTTTTAGCCAATTTCTCATCTACTATCAATGTTGCCTAGTAGGCATCTTCCACTGTCTTTGGAGGAAAAATGCCAAACTTGTCCTGAATATCGTACCTTATTCCATTTATATATTTGTTCGGGTTCTCAAAATATTCCTCTATGTGGTCTGCTCTAATGTTCACCCTGTAGAATTCTTCAGTGTACTCCCTGTTAGCTACCTATACCAATAGGTTCCATTTTTCATGATTGGCAAGGGAAGTGCCAATATGATCTACTTTGGTGATACCAAGATCTCATATTCTTATGGAAGAAGTATACTTGTTTTGGTTGATATTGCCCTACTTCTAGATGGGTGATCCAACAGCCTAAGCTGGGTCATGCCATGTTTCAATTTTTGTTATAGATTAGAGAAAGAAACCTGTCCAAACAGCTCAATCTTGGCAGGTAAAGTAGATAGGTAGAGAAAGAAAAGTTCCCAACTGTTTAATCTGGGGCCTTGGAAGCAATAAGGGTAGCTTTAGATAGAAAATCAAAAGAAAGCCAAAAGGAAAAGAAAAGGCACAAAAGGGTTTGCAAATCTAAGTGCACCCTCCTTGGAGTAACAGAAAATGCTAGACAATAGAGTGGGTAGGTAGAGGGGGTTGCAGAAAGTTTGGTTGATGGCATTTCACTAGCCTAAAGCAAAGGTAAAAACATGGTGCCAGTACAAATGGCCTATTTGCAGCAGTCTTGCAGAAGCCTAATGGAGCATGTCTAACTTCCAAATCACCCCCTATCACATTCATGACTAACATCCCTATACCACTCATGTACACAAAGAAAATCAAAGTCTTCTGTTGGTTCTGAGTTTCTTTAAAAGCCACATTTCTTGTGCAAATATTCTTTTCATTTTGATCTACTTCCTAAAAACTAAGCTGATTTCATAAAAAACTTAGTATTTCCCCCCATCCACCTCTTTCACTCACATTAACTACTAACTTATCACTATTTAACTCCCTATACCCCCTATTCCCCTATTACTATGTAAAACTTGGCAAAAAACCCAAAAATCTAAGTATCCCCTCCCCCGAGCATTATAGCTCTATGTATGATTTTGAAGGTCTTCAAGCACTAAAACATTGAGCGCAACCCAAAGAGCGCCAAAGAATTAATCCTGGGATTAATCCGAGATTTGCTCGGATTAATAGCCTTAAACCCACTTTGTAAATAAAACCTTTATAAATACCCATTTAACCCGTAACGCTGCAAAAACCCGAAAAAACCCACTTTTTCCAAAGTTTCTACCAGGCGCGAATTAAAGAAATAATCATATTTTATTCCTCCCCGTACTGTGTATTGCCTGCACATGTTATCGATCCGTCGACCGTCGAATCTGGGCTTTCCCATCCGACGGCCCACATGATATCGAACGGGCCTCCACGTCCGAAGGATACCTTCCAAGAAACTGTCAGAGGGTGACATCAGGCCTCCGCCACGCGTCACCCCCCAGAGTCTCTCGGAGCGCCCTCTGACAATACCGTGACCGTATAGAGGGTGATCCGAGAAAACCCTCTTACCACTCTACGATACCACCTGCCCATGCCAGCGCCACGACCCGCCCACGTCACTTCCACTTGGCGCCCTGTCAGCATCTCGACCGCCAGCACTCCTACGTGTCCGCCACCTGTGCCATCCCCGTGGACCACTCACAGACTGCCACGTCACCCGATGATGTCATGCTGATGTCACCTGACCCTGACCCCACCTGATGACGTCATGCTGATGTCATCCAAAAAGCACGCCAAATAACCCAAAAGCCCATATTTTAGCCGATTTTCGCGTTTTTTCTCATTTTCACTGAAAGAGTTATTGCTCTCCTCTGCATGAAAATTACATTCATCTACCGCCAACCTGCAGAAGTCGACCTCAAAAATGCTGCCGCCTCCAACCCACCTGTATTTGTCACCATTGCCGGCAATTCACCAGGTATTTACCCGGAGCATCCTTTCAGAGCTATGTTATGTCCATATTTCTCCGGAACTAAATTAACAAGAGTAAGAAAAACCTGTTTTTACCAATAAATCCCCGGAAAAATGAGCATTCCTCACAGTTGCAGGGTCGAACTTCACCTGCTGAACCCATATACAGCCACCCTTCCCCAAATTCCCACTCTCCCCGCGCATTCGTGGACTGTAAACCTAAAAGGCATAATTCACAAGGGAAACAGAGTTGCCAACTCCTGCGATCCCTCAATTAACTCTTGTTGAGCATTCTGCACCATTGTCACCACAGTTGCCTCATTTACCATTACAATTGGCTTTGCTTCTGCAAAATTAGCCCTCTGTGGTCTCCTGCCTGCTAAAACCAGTTTCAGCGCAAAGTCATAAGTATTGCTTAGCCATGGAAACACCAATAGTCCTGAATGTTCAACCTCTGAATGCCCCACACAGAGAGCTAGAGTGGAAAGCCCTAGGTGATAGACATTACCAGATGTTAGATTCCATGGCCATGACAGCCAAATTCAATATTCACCTGATCAATGAGTTAAAGGCCCAATATCTTAGTGGGGCTGATACCTTCGGAATTTGGGACTCCCACATACCCATTTACAACCTTCCTCAAGTCAATGTCCTCCCAGACTTGGTAAACCAATGCAGGTCGAGCTATGACCCCTGTCAAGGAGTCATCCTCAGCCCTTCAGGCTCAGTATTGTTCCATATCACCCCTGAGGCCATCAATGAAATGTTGCGCTTTCATACTGCAAAGCCCCTAACTCCTCTCTCCATCCATGACTTGATAACGAAAGGGGGAAAGCTGGCTAGGGATCAGATTTCCAGAATTAATCAGTTGTTTATTCAGCCTCAATATCAATCTATGAGTACTCCCCTTCCCATAGCCTATCCATATCTCAATGAGCTGGGCAAAATGATGGTAGATTTGATCAGTTACATCCTGGGTTATGGGAAATATGAGGATGTGGATGAAACCATTATGGCCATGCTGTCCATTTTCTCCCCAGGAATGCCTCCTGCTGTACATTATGATTTTGCCACTTTTATTGCCAATAATATTCATGAGCAATTAATGAATCTAGAGAGGGAAAAGGTGTTTAAATACACCAGGTACATATATCATTTATTCTTGTTCTATCAGCCTGATGCCTTCCCTGTCCCTCTCAAAAAGCTAGATGCCCAGGGAAGCCCAAGGTCGGTTGTGTTTTGGTCTACAGTTTGCCATCTTCTACCTTATTCACCTTACACCTACTGTGAATTCATTGATCTTTTCATTCATCCAGCTATGACCTTGTTGTTGGGTGTCCCTCCTCCCAGATTGACACATGAAATGCAGAGAATTCTTCAACTCTCAAAGGCCTACAGCATTGGTGATTGGTACTTCTACCAACACCATACAGTAATTAGAGTATATGGCTATGAGCTGAATCCCTATAGGCTGCCAAGATATGTCCCTATGAGACTCTTTGCCCTAGAGTACTTCAGGCAGTTTGGAAATGCAGACTTTGTCCATTTCCAAAGTAAAAACAAGAAGGTGCAACTAAAGGTGAGAAATCAGCTGGGCCCCTTTTTGTACAATAAGAAAAAGGAAGGATGGAAGGAAGCTGATAGGATCCTAGAGACCCTCAGACTTCAAACCAGTTTCAAGTCGGTGCCTTATGACCCTAATCACTTCATTTCCATTAGGAGAATAAAGTACAAATTGGGTGGCTATGTTCATGTGAAACTGCCTCATGTTGAGAAGTATGCCAATGCCCTAAGCTGGAAAGAAGGCACCTTAGAAGAGCCAATTGGTAAAGAAGAAATGCTACGAAGAGAAGCAAGCAATCTTGAAAAAGAGGCTAACTTGGAACATTGTGGGCAGGTTTCTTCCTCCTGTCAAAGGCAAATTGGAGCAGCTGCCTCATCTTCCACAGCCCAGCAGCAAGCAGCCGAAATTTCCCAATAGGAAACAAATAAAGATAAGGGCAAGCAAGTGGATCAGGAACAGCCACCTCCTAGAATAGAGCAACAAACAGATCAGCAAGTAGAAAAGGAGGTCGAATAGCGAAAAGAACAGCAAGAAGAACCTCAAGAAGAGGGGCAGCCTATGCAGCAAGAGCAAATGGCCGAAGCCCCAACACCTACTGAGCAACAGGCTCAAGAGAACATGCCTTCTGTGCAAGAGAAGACAGTGGAGACCTCAGTGCTTCAAACTCCACAAAAGGAGGAAAAAGGAAAGAAGAGGGAAAGAGAGCAGGAGACTCCCCTTACCACGTCCACAAATCAAGGGGAGAAAAGGCAGAGATTAAATCCCCTCTCCGAGGAAGAAATGCCTATGGGGCAATCGTTGGCAATGGGCCCACCAAGTATGGAGGCATCTGCTAGTTCCTTTCAGCAAGAACAAGAGAAACCTTGGAGGAGAGGTCAGCTCCTCAAGTCATCAAAGGAGAGCAGAGGTAGGCATCAAGCAACAGTTTACTGATATCAAGAGGAGAAATGAGCCACTCAGGCTCGAAATCTATAACCAGTTGCTAAAGATGGCCCCTACAAATCAACAGAGGCTTATGTCAGCCTATGACATCTCAGAAGGAAAAATGACCATGAGTCATTTCATGCCCACCATGGTGCAGCCACACTCAGCTGCAGACTACATAAGAACCAACCTTGAGCTTCTTGCAAAAGACATTCACCCTATGGACCAAATAGAACTTCATAAGCAAACAGGTGAAATGGTCTATGCAACATTGGCAGACAAAGCATTGTTGGCAAAAAGGCTGGAAAACAGCCTAAACAATACAGCTTCCCAACTTGAGTTGGAGAAAGCATCATCCCTGGCTAAAGACAATAGGATCAAGTCTTTGGAAGATATAATTATAGAGCTTGGGCATGACCCCAAGGATCCAAAAGCCATACAATCACTGCTGAAGATAAGGGATGCAGACCTGACAGCCCTAAGAAAGAAAGTGAAGCTCCCAGCAACCATTCACCCCCAAACAGATGAGGTTGCTCAGCAGAGGCAAGATCAGGAGGTAGCTACATTGCTGGTAGCACTGCACAAGCAACTAGTGCAGACAGAAGGGAAGCTAGAGGACACCGAGGCTACACTGCAGGGAGCCCTGCAGCAGAAAGAGGGAGGCCAGACTTCTCAGCCCCCTCCAGAGGTTATAAACCTTGAGGACCCCCCAAAGACTACTCCTCCTGCGACAGAAGCAGCAGCAGCAGCAACAGCACCATCAACATCAACAACAGCACCAACACCAACTACAGAGCAGGCTCTGAGCCTCGACATGCAGAAATTGTTGAATGAGGTCCAGGCCCTCGAAGCCCAGATGATAGAACTGAATGGAGCCAAGGAAGAGTTGGCGAAGCTCAATGAGAAGTATGACAAATCAAAGCAGAATGTGGCTGAGAAAGGGATAGAAATAAAAACTCTCAAAGAAAGGATAAAGGAGCTAGAGAAAGAGCTCACCCTTGACAAAGTGGTGGCTGAGATGAGGTCAGTTTTGTGGACCCACATTGGCCAATCAATAACGGATCAGTGGCAATACATTGAGACTATCCATGAGAAAATGGAGCTCGTAGGCAAGGCACAAAAGGAAGTCCATAGAGCAAGGGCATCTCTAGGCAATATGCCTGAGATAGCCAGCAAAATGATTAATGTGATCAATAACCGGACAGGTCCTCAGCTGGCAGCAATTGGGATCTCCAACAGGACATAGACTATCCAGCTAATAAAGAGGGTCCTCACACTAAAAAGCCTAGTGCAAACATTGGATAGAAGAAGCCAGGACATGCAAATAGAGGTAAATAGGTTCATGGAGAAATTTGCAGCATTACAGGGCAGAAGTCTTCCTAGCTTGCTCAACAGTGCAGGAAAACTTCTATCACATGAGGTTTATGCTAAGAGGGTGAACACATTTGCCACCAATCAGATCAGTCAAGGATCAAGCAGCTCACAGGCAACAGGGCCAGCATCTGGGCAGAGTCTCTATGACAGAGTAGAGAATTTGTTTTTTATTATGAATGAGATTAGCCATCTATTTGAAGTGCCTCCGAACTTCTACAAATACAGAGAGGCAGATGAGACATTGGATGCAATTTTGAGGCATCAATTGCCTACACAGGAATGGTGGGCCTCAATGATACAATTATTATTATAAGCAGGGGGTTTCATCTCAGTTTTGTCATCTAAATATATAAGTCATCACATTCAGAAAGTGTGATGCATATACTATGGCCAAAAGGTGGAATGAACCAACTCAGCAGGAAGATTCGGCCACCAAAAGCAACAATGACAGCTACAGGTAGCAGGGCCGAGAAAAGCTACATCATGACAGAGCATAAAGACACATTAGACAACATTAAAGCAGAAACGCTCAACCGACTCAGTCTCCTCCAAAGGTCAAGAAGAGGCCTGACAGCATTAAAGACCATTTATCTTACATTCAGAGTAGCAATAACTTTCTTATCTGATATTTTGTAAAGTTGGTAAGCATAGTTAATGTATCAAATGACTCAGCATTCAGATATTTTGTAAAACCTATTGTATATTTTCCCCCTCGCACAAACTTTCAAGGGGTGGTTTTTGTTTTTGTTGTTCTCTTATGAAGAAATGAGAACTTGGCTGTAACTTTCAGAAGGATGTTATAAATAAAGCTTGGAGTTTACAGGAACTGAGTCTTACTGGTGCATGATTGGAACCATTGAATGCTACAGGATTCTAGTGCTATGGCTTGATATAATAAGTGTTTCTCTATCTCTGTTAATGTTTATGTTATTTGTTTTAACTCATGACTCTCACATGTTGTTCTAAATGTAGGAAAGAAAGAAAAAGAATAGCTCACGATTTGTCCATAGAGACACCCTGATCTCAATCTATCTTCACTGTAAATGTTTTTCATTACTTCAGCTGTTTAAATTGGAATTCTTAACTGCTCCAATAAGCTCTGAAAATCTCACAGTCACTATTTGGTAATTCATTTACGCTACTAAGTAGAGATTGTTGTTCAAATTAATGTCACACTGTCTGTAACTCCATATCCCATTGTTTCACACACTAAATCGGAAAATTATATTAACAATAGCCATCTAGCCTTGCAGCAAAACTTTCTCCATCACAAGCACCAGAACTATCTCACTTTTCTGACTCCGTATGCCCAATGGATTAGCATCTTCTGCACTTTTCGTGCCCTTCTTACAACAAAATTTCACCAACCAAAGTCTTAAACAGGAAACTGAAACTTTTAACTAGCCTAAAATACTCGCAAAGCATAGCTGAAACTTAAAGAGAGAGCCCTCTCTGATTATAGATAGGCTAGGATCTATAATCCAAAGGTTGGTTAGTGGTTACCCAGGCCGTATTCCCTTGGGAGTCATAGGGAACAACCTGGGTGTTAACACTCTCTCACTATCATAATTTTCTGCCTTAGATTTTGCAGTTGCTTGAAGAAATTTAGTTGGTAATCCTTAGGCATAAATTTACTTTTGAACTTAGCCACCATTCCATTCCAGCGTTTAACTGTCTTTCCTTTTCTTCTTCAAACTACTTGCAATTCATTTCACCATAATGTTTGATGTTCCCTTAACCCGTTTCATTGAATATTTGACTTTCTGGTCATTCTCCACGTATTCATAATCCAAATACTTACCCAACGTCTTGATTCGATTTAGATACTTTTCAACATTTCAACTCACATCATAGAGTGGTACGTGCATCTCTCGCATCCACCCTACTTTAACCAACTTTATCAATTTTTCCTCTATATTGTCTTTTCCTAGAGCTTCTTCCATTTCCTCTTAAGCTCATTTTTTCTCTCCTGTTGATGTTCTTTGAGCGGTCTCCATGGCTTTCCTTCTTACCTTAATATGCCTCTACTCTAATCTTAATTCCTCCTCCCTCGTAGTTCTATCTCGACCTCCTCTTCTAAGTGGCATAATGTCGTTGTTCTACAAGTCTTTCCAAAATTCATTGAACCTCAAACTCTACATGGCTTCCATCGCTTTGAAACCACTTAATGCAGCTTAAACTTGCAATGAGACCTTTCTTGTATCATTGCGGTGTCTAAGTGTCTCTCGGCGTATGGTTCTCTTGGGCTACCCACTGGGTCAAAATCTTGGTGCTGAAAACCTTATCAAGCCTCCAAAGTTGCTTACCATTGCAACTCAAAACCATTAGTGGAGTGCTCAATCCAAATGTCCGTTTCAAAAATTTTGGTGACAGGACAATGTTTTTTTGACGTGGGCCCCGGTCTCGATGGCCATGATCATCCATGCAGATCTACAGTATATATCGATTGCAGAGGCTACCCTTCACGTCAGCCTAGGGGGTCCACACTTGCAGTTGCGTCCTCGGGTTTCTAACTTTTTGGCCGATCCGACGACGAGGAAATGACTGGCTGCAATCCACGGTCTGGCTTTGATTACGGTCCTACGTGTATTGTTTGCTAACCTTAAGCTGACGGGGATTGAGAAATAGGATTCTCGATCAATATGTAAAGAACCTGGAGGCTTGACCTTGCAATTAAGTCAAGCAAAGTTTACTGTTAGACGCATTTAACCCCACCACCCTGTTTTTCCCAACGCACACACCTCATTTTCATTCTTTATTCACTGTTTTCCTTCGCCATTAAATGATAAATATTCATGGTTATTCCAGCGTGATGGCGGAATACAAATCTAGTGCTACTTCACTAAGGCATGCGATTTACAACTCCTGGGTGCATGAGTTGTACTACAATTAACATTTAGTGACAATGGTGACGATTCTTGACTGTGAAGCAGGCTTGGAGTTTAAAGATGAAATGCGAGTGATGGTTACTCCTTTTATTAAAAATTATTTATTGTTGTCATTTTAAGGGTTACTTATATTTATAATTGTCCAATTCTTACGTACTGTTCTCATAAATTGTTATCTGTTTCCTTTACAATTTATCTCATTTCTGCTATACAAATGTTCGTTTATAAAAATGACAATGACCTATCATCGAGATGTATGAGGTATATATAAAATGTAAAAATGGCAAAAGAAAGACTATTCGTAAAATCGGAAGAGAAGAATTTAGAATTAGAACACTGTTCATGTTTCTAATTATTTATATATATATAACTCGTAAATTTCAGGTTAAAGTTGTTAATACGTTCCACCCCGCTTCTCCTCTTTTCCAAGTCCAAGAAATGCCTAGTCCCATTTACAAAAATGCTAACTCATAATATCTTAGGCATTTTTTTTATTATTATTTTTATTTGAGGAGTTGTTGTTGCTGTTGTTAGCTACTACAATATTTTGTATAGTTTTTTTAGATTTTTTATAATTTTTATTTTGGTTTACATAAGCAAAATTTCAATTCAATTTTGATAACTCATTTATAGTATTACATATCATGGTGGGTTGTAGAATAAGTCTCTAGGCTCAATAACCTCAACCTCCAGGTGCAAATGCACCATCCCAATTACAACATTGCTCTAATCACAACATATAGGTAAATCTAGATTTAAACTTGTGACCTGCACAACTACACAAATCCTTTAGCAATAAACTAACAAGTTGCATCCTAAAAAAACTAAATTTGTTTGTTATTTATATAAAAGCTAGTGCAAAATATATTAAACATTTTTTTTCCATTATTTTTGTTTGAGTGGTCACTTCCAAATTTCTAGAGGAACAAACAATAACCCACATATCAGAAAGTATAGCTCACATAATAGAAACAAATGTATAACCTACTTATTACAAAGTATAGTTCACATAATATAAACAAGGCTACTAAGTAGCATATTCCTTGCCAAATTGGATGGTAGCTTGATGCATTAGAGGAGACAAGGTAATAGTCTCAACTCCCATTTTAATATAGTAAATTACACTTCTTTTGTCAAAATATAACGAATCAATCTTTATTAAAAAACTGAGCATCTTACAAATGTGAAACACCACCTGTAAGACTACCTCTGCATTACACTCTATTGCCCATACATTACATGCGAAATATATATAACAATCACACATTTAGGGAAGTTGAACTGAATCCTATAGAGGAACAAAATCTTTATCTAGGATTCGGTTTGAAAATTTTCTACACTAATCTCGACACTCCCCCTTAATGGAGAAATGGATTCATTTATATACCTAACACTTCCCTAAACAACTCAAATTTGATTCTACCAAGAGGTTTGGTAAAAATATCAGCGACATTGTCACAACTATTACAATACTCAATATGGATTTCTTTTTACTGAACTTTCTCTTTCTCCCTGAGAAAATGAAATTCTGTATTGATATGCTTTGTGTTCTTATGAAATATTGGATTATTTGCAAGTTTGATGGAGCTCTGGTTGTCACATTTGATCACTATTGCAACATTATGTTCTTCTCTACCATCAAGAAGAAGTCTCCTCAACCAAATTCCTTCACATGTTGCTGCACACATAGCTTGATATTCAGCTGGATATTGTGTTCTGCTTTTTGTTGCTCCATGTGATGACCCTAGATCCAATGTTGAATGCATAGCCTGTTATGGATTGTCTGTTATCTACATTTCCATCCCAATCGAAGTCTGAAAAACCTATCAATCTAACATCACACGAATCAATATAAACAATACCAAAGTCTAAGGCTCCCTCGAGATACCTTAAAACACCTTTAGGTGCAACCCGATGGCTCTCAAGGGGCTTTGACATAAAATGGCTCAATGCACTGACTGTGTTATATACCTAGGGGGGATAATATGGTGTACCAAGGGAGGTACCCAAGGTAATAATGTAATAATGGGATGGGCCATAGTAATAAATAAGGTGGTTAACCCATATCATGTAAGGGACCACAAGTAGTTAGTAATAATGTAATGGGCCCATGGTATTAGTGGATGGTATGAGGGAACCATGGTAATGATCCATGGTATTGCATGTATGAGGCCTATATAGAGGCTAGAGACTCCACATGGAGGATATGAAGGAATAGTCAAGGATTATTGTATGTACAAGCATATGGCTTCTGGAGTGTTCTCCTTCCTTAAGGAGTGAATGTATGGTGTTGCCCTACCTTAAGGGTTTGATAATAAAAGAATCATTTTTATTATTATTTCTGGTTTATTTGCATTATCTTATATTTTCATATCAGATCTATAATATTTCCGGGTTAGAGCTATAACAAGTGGTATCAGAGCTATAACAAGAATCTATAACAGATTGCATAAGCCAAATCAGGCCTAGTTGTAGTCAAGTAGATTAGAATCCCAACTATTTGTATATACAATGTCGCATCTGCCTCCTTAGATCCATCATCATTTTGATGTTTTAAATTTCGTTGTAAAGGTACTGTTGCAGCTTTGCACTGATCCATTCTGAACATTTCCAGTAAGCTCCTTACATACTTACTTTGTGACAGAAAAGTTTGTCCACAATTCCTCCAGACTTCCAAACCCAAATAGTAGTGTAGTTCTCCAAGGTCTTTCATCTCAAAAACTTGTGACATCTACTCTTTGGTTTCTTAAATAAGATCATCAACATTCCCTGTAATGATTAGATCATCCACATATAAAGAAATCAAAACAATCCTCCCCTCTTTATCAAACACGGTATAAAGATTAGGGTCATTTTTTCTTCTTTTATAGCCATGCTACAAGAAAAATGAATCAATTTTGTCATACCATGACCTGGGTGCGTGTTTTAATCCATACAATGCTTTTTTCAACCTGGAAACTAGATGTTCTCCCCCGTGTTTGAAAAACCCCTCATGTTGCACTAAGTAGACTTCTTCTTTAAGTCCCTATTTAAAAATGCAAATTTAACATCTAGCTGGTGAATCATCCAATGGTGTTTGGTAGCTAAAGCAATTATCATTCTGATTGTGTTTAATTTAGCTACAGGGGAAAATGTTTCATCATAATCTATGCCTTCTTGTTGTGAATACCCCTTTGCAACCAACCAAGCTTTATACTTATCTATGATTTCATTTGCTTTAAATTTAGGCTTATACAACCATTTGCATTCAATGGGTTGTTTGTCATTAGGTAGTTTAACTAAATCCCAAGTTTTTCTTTTGAGAATTGATTTATATTTATGTTCTATAGCAGCCCTCCATTTACTATATTGACTAGCTTCTTTATAACTAGAGGGTTCAACAACATTCATCATACTAGTTATAAAAGCATTTTCCCTATAACTTGCTGGAAACTGAGCTTTCCTACCTGATCTCCTGAGTGGTGGGTTAGCTTTAAACATTATCTGGTCATCATTTTTTGGACTTGTCTTGACAACTACATCATCTTCTTTCCTTTCATGCTACTGCTGCTGATGTTGTTGCTGATTGTTGTCACCTAATTCTTCACTTCCTTCTTCCACTACCAAGGGCATGTGCCATTCTTTATTAGCATTCCTATGGCTTCCATCATTAACTTGCTCATGAAACAACACATCTTTGCTCGCAAACACTTTATGAGTAGAGGGATTAAACAATTTGGAAGCCTTCAATTATATACAATACCCAACAAAAATACATTTTATGGTCCTTTAATCAAGTTTCTTTCTATCTTCCTTTGGGATATGAGCAAAGGCTTTGTGGCCAAAAACTCTCAAATGCTTAATTGTAGGCTTATAGCCAAATAAAGCTTCAAAAGAAGTTTTGAAATCGAAACTTCTTTTTAGACTTCTATTCTTTAGATACACTGCAGTATTAATCACTTCAGCCCAAAAGCTGTTAGAAAGATTCTTACCTTTCAACATACTGCGAACACACTCCACAAGGGTTTTGTTCTTCATTTTTGCAACCCCGTTTTGCTGAGGAGTGTGGGGTATTGTAAACTATTGTTGTATTCCATTACCTTTGCAATATTTGAGTACAAAATCTTTCTTGTACTCTCCCCCTTTATCCGAGCGGAGAATCCTGATGCATTTACTAGTCTACTTTTCAACCATATTTCTGAACTCCTTGAAGTATTCAAAAGTGTTTCTCTTCTTCCTAAGGAAATACACCCAAGTAAATCTAGTACAGTCATCAATAAACAATAAAAAAAGTATGCACCACCTAACAATCTTGTCGACATAGGCCCGCATAGATCTGTGTGTACCAACTGGAGTATATCTCTCTTCTTTGTATCAGGATTCACAGGAAATTCATCTTTGTGCATCTTTCCCAGTGCGCAAGAATCACAATCAAAATGAGCAGATTTTAAAACAGAAAGACCTTTGACCATACCTCGTTTCTGTAAAAGCAGCAAATCATTAAAGTTAATATGGCAAAACCTCTGGTGCCATAAGTACACTGTAGTAATGGCAGATGATGCCAATGCCTAATGTGGTGCACTTTTGACATTTAGCTTGTACAATCCTCCCACACGAATACTTGATGCAATAGGCTTCGTACTATCCAACAGATCTTTAATGACACAATATGATTTATAAAACTCTATCTTGAGATTTTGATCAGTCATAGTAGAAACAGAGACCAAATTATTTTTTATCTCGAGTACATACATAACATTATGGATATGTCTAATATTTCCATTAGCAAAAACAACAGGAATTTTACCATAGCCTTTAATTTGGTCCCCTCTATCATTGCCAAGATAGATGTTTGCTCCACTGATGGTTTCTTTGAAGTCTTCAAACCATTGTCTATTCCCTGTCATGTGGATGGATGCACCTGAGTCGACAAACCAGGTATCTGCTTCATCTTCCTTAGTCGAAAGTGCAAAGTCAAATATGAACAGTGTGATGTTTTGACTGTGTTCTTCATCAACAAAATGATCTGCATGTTACTTATGTCTCTTCCAACCTTCATCAAACTTCTTTTTCATACAATATCTAGTTATATGGCCCGTTCTACCATAACATTGGTTGCATAATCATTTCTATTGAAAGACGTACCTTGAGGTGAGGGCATCTTTCTCTGTGGGGTTGCATTGCTCTTTTGTGCTGCATTTGGCTTTCCTCTAAAGGGCTTTTTCTTCGCCCTTAATGCCAGATCTGAACTCTAGGTTTTATGAGTCAGTCATCTTTCATCCTCTTGCATGAGGATTCCTACCAATTCTTCAAATACAAGGGCTTTTTCTCTTGCATTCAAGCCAGTAATGGACATCTGATACTTGTCAGTGATACCATTCATGGTAATCGTGACCACATCTGTATCTGACATAACTTCGCCGATATCACCCAGCTTGTTCTTAGGTTCCTTGATCCACGAAATGAATGCTACAACTCTCTCATTCTCCTCCATCTTGATGGAGAGAATCTTGCTCTTCAAAAACAACAACCAATTGGTGTTCTTGACCTCATAGAGATTCTTGAGCATCTTCCAGATCTCTGGTGTAGTCTTGCAATTAGGGATATGGCGAATAATGCAATCTTTTACTAACAATTGCAGGAGCATTCTCGCCTTAGTCTCCCGCTTGTCCGAGCCTTGGATTGTTGTGGTTGTTCCTCCTGCAACAAGTTTTGGCTTCACCTCATCATTGTTCACAATAGTTCATGCATTGTGTCCCTCAAGTAGGGTTTACGACTTGAATTTCCAATCAAAGTAATTGGATCCATCTAGCTTGTTGTTTTCATTGAGGTAAGCTTAAGCTAATTGGTTATTCATCTTGATCTTCCTAAAAAATAAACTACTAAATGCCAGATCCACAAAAACTAGCCTAAATCACTTCAAATTTTTTATTTCTTTTTAAATAATCACCCCTCTTCTTTTCAAATAAAAAGCCCCTCTGAATAGTTAAAGAATTAAATTAAGTAGGAAGGCAATAACTAAGCTCATTAGATATTCAAAAGGCAAGGAGTATGCATGGAATGCGTTCAACAATTTGTGAAAGGCCACAATCATAAGTCATTGCACTACTCCACTAACAACGCCACAATGGAGGCGAAAACCACAACCTTGGGCATCGCCTTTTAACAACATCAAAATAAACATAGGCCCGACAAACTCGTGGCAACAAAAAACATCATTCAAGCAGCAACCAAAAAAACATTCACACCTATCCGCCCCTGCGTTTTGAATCGTCCACGTGCTAGATCACGACCCCGTCAAATGACTCTCCTCTGTGGGCTGTCTGCAACGTGAAATATCTCTGATACTGAGTAGCAGGCGGTCTCTACAAGGAAGGGATATCAGCCTCCTGAACCACGCAGTGCGAGCTCCTCCCACAGTTAGCCTCAGATCTTGGGAACCGGGGGTGGAATGGCTGTCTAGTTCCACGCTCACTGCACCAAACGTGCTCGGCCTCACACCTACTCTGCCTAAATCAAGTGAACCCTCCTCAGCGGATGGATCACGATCCTTGGCCTGTGAGAGATTCACGAAGCTCGTCTTTGATGTCCCAACAACTTTCTAATTCACCTCGCAATCTTAAAATCCATGCAGCTTCCATGCATGAGCAGCGTTTTAATTCACCTCTCAAACTTCACGCGAGTTGCTTCGATTTCACTATGGATTGCCTCAATGCGTGATCGACTAGCCATCCGATGAGTGGCCTTGAGATTTCAGGCGAGCACCGATCACCACACGCAGCCTTCATGCTCCTCTCCCCTCACGTAGCCTTCATGCAAAGACAAAAACCGTAGTGTTTTCCCCTCACCCAAGGTCGGCGCGATTTTTCTAGAAGCACTCACACCTATCGGAAGATAAAAAATCGCGTGAGTGTAAAAGTGAAATCGGCGCGATTTTCTCTCCAAAGTCTGCTTTGATTTGCCCTCAATCGCGTCAACCTCTCTCCACTGAGGTACAGGGTTATTCAACCTTGTAGTTCTGATACCATGTCAAAATATAACAAATAAATCTTTATTAAACAATTTAGCAGGTTATAAGTGTGAAATACCATTTGTAAGACCTAAATTATATGTTGAATATATATAGCAATCACAGATTTAGGGAAGTTGAACTGAATCTTATAAATCAGGGACAGAGTCTTAATCTAGATTTTGGTTTGAACAGTTTCTACATTAATGTCAACATCTTTGAAAATCACGGTTTGAGAATGAGGTTCTCAAAAATTTAATATAGTAAGAGAAGCTCTAGACACGAGGTTCACTAATTTAGGATGCTGGTTTGTTCTATTGCTAGTGAATGTATCCATTTTGTATCCACTTATCACATCTGAATTTAAACCAAATACAAGTTTGAAATACAAATTTGGATTTGTAATGGGAGAATATAACAGTGTGCATTGAAACATGTCCTTATCTCTGGCGACAGTCATTTTCAATTGTGAGACATGGAGTATTGCTACTGAAATTATACATGCTAACAAGCACTGTAGAGTCTAAAAATAAGTACAATAAAAGATTCAAAATGGAAATAATGGAAGATAGACGAATATGAAAAATTTATAAGTTATTCTTCTTTTACCCACGAAATTTTCATGCAATTTTAAAAAATAAGTACAGTGAAAGATTCCCTAGGACCAAAATGGAAGAGACAGGTATAAATATGTGGGAAGATATTCCCCTTTCTCTGTTGGAGATCAGATGCACAGCAAATTAAAACAAATACTCACCAAATAAATCAAGCACAGGAGACACAGAGGTTTAACGTGGTTCACCCAACCAATCTGGGCTACATCCACACAACATAGGCATCGGCAATCTTTATTAATCAAACAGGAGATTACATAAATCAAATCCTCACAAACTCTCACTCACAAAACAATCTGTATGAATACCTGTTTTATAGCAAGGAGAATCTAACTGCCTCATAAATCCTCTCACATCAAATTTAGGATGCATTAACTCCCTCCCAACAACTTGGAGCTAATCTAGCAACAAATTCCTATTGTTGTCACCTACTGAGATTTTTTCCTATTTTACATAAAACAGAAAATCTCAACAATCTCCACCTTGACAACAATTAGCCTGATGCCCTGTTCTTTATTATTTTATCTTTTCTGCAAGCCAAGAGAAGCCAAACACCAACATAGCTTCTCTAACAAAACTGGTTTCGTGAACATGTTTGCACAATTCTCCTTTGTATGCACCTTGTCAAGAGAGACTCCCCTTTCAGTGATAACCTGTCTTACAAAATGGTACTTGATTGGTATATGTTTTGATTTACTATGATAGGTCGGATTCTTAGCCAAATGTATTGCACTTTGACTATCACAAAATAACTTGATGTTGTCCTGCAGCCTACCAAACTCACCAAACAAACCTTTCAACAAAATCGCTTCTTTGCAAGCATGAGAAGCAGCGATGTATTCTGCTTCGGTAGTGGATAAAGCAACAATGTTTTGTAGCTTTGACATCCAGCTGATAGCTCCACCTGCAGGAGTAAAGACGTACCCTGAAGTTGACCTTCTCTTATCCAAATCACCTGCAAAATCGGAATCAACATATTCGCAAACAAATTCACTACTCTTATTGTAAGTAATACAATAACTACTTGTGCCTCTCTAATACAGAAGCACCCATTTCACTGTTGACCAGTGTTCTTTACCTGAATTTGCCATGTACCTGCTGACAACCCCAACTGCATGTGAAATATCTGGTCGATTACAAACCATCGCATACATTAAACACCCTACTACATTAGCATATGGAATTCGAGACATATAATCCTTTTAAGGAATTTAGACTTCTGTGATCCATGACATTGTTTAGAGAATCTTCGGCGAAAATCATATAATCCTTTTCTTCATCTCTATTAGGACATAAACTCGAAGAAAGCTTAAAATGGGAAGCTAAAGGGAATAACACAGGCTTCACATTATTCATACCAAATCTCAAAAGTATTTTCTCAATATACTTCTGTTGTGATAGCCATAGCTTACCATCGCTCCTGTCTCTGAAAATCTCGATGCCCCAAAATTTGTCTTGCTGCTCCTAGATCTTTCATATCAAATGTCCTTGCCATCTGAGCCTTCAACCTGTTGATTTCTTCTATGCTTTTGATTCCTAAAAGCATATCATCAACATACAATACTAAGATAATGAATATGCCATTTTTCAATTGTTTAAAATAAACACAATGGTCATATTCACTTCTAACATATTTCTGACTCAACATGAAAGAATCAAACTTCTTATACCACTGTCGAGGCCACTGCTTCAGGCCATATAAAGACTTCTTGAGCCTGCAGACAAATTTCTCATTGCGATGCTGAACAAACCCTTCCGGTTGTTCCATATATTTCCTCATCTAAGTCTCCATGTAGAAATGCAGTCTTAACATCTAATTGCTACAACTCTAAATCAAGCAAAGCCACTAATGCTAACATAATTCTAATTGAAACAATTTTAACCACTCGTGAAAAACTCTCATGAAAGTCAATACCGGCTTTCTGAGAAAACCCTTTTGCCACCAGCCGCACTTTGTACCTGTCTTCCGTATAATTCACACCCCGTTCAAGCTTGAAAACCCATTTACACCCCACAGTTTTCCTGTCTTTCGGAAGCTCGACCAGATCCTGTGTGCCGTTCTTATCGAAGGCCATCATTTCGTCCTTCATGGCTTCTTTCCACTTGTCACTTTTCAAACCTTTTATTGCTTCCTGATAGCATAGAGGTTCATCGTCATTAGCAGTAAATGCAACAGAAGTGACATAATCACCATACCTTCTCGGTGGCCGTTTGATTCTTGTCGACCTGCTTAAGGATGGTTCTGGCACTTCCTCAATTGGCTGACTACCATTTGTAGGAACTTCTTGATGATCAATATCTGAGACTTGTTCATGATCTAAACCTGAACCCTATTCATGTTATGATTCTAAAACCTGTTCATGACTAGTATCTGATCTATGGTCATCATGACTATCATTAGAAATGCTATCAAACTAAATGTGTTGAAAGTCAGATACATCATCATGTTTCAATCTACTATCTACATCTAACTGTACAAGAGAGGATTCATTAAACTTTACATCTTTGTTGATGATGATTTTGCGGGTAGTAGGATCCCACAATCTATATCCCTTTGTTCCAACACCATACCCAAAAAAGATATACCTTTTAGACTTTGGATCTAATTTAGTTCGCTGATGTTTAGGCACTAGAGCATATGCATCACAACCAAACACTCTGAGTTTAGAATAGTCACAAGGGTGTCCTGTTCATACCTCTTGCGGAACCTTGCAGTCTATTGCCGTTGATGGAGATCGGTTTATCACATAACAAGCAGTTGCCACTGCTTCCGTCCACAATTCCTTCGGCAACCCGGCGTTACTCAGCATACACCTTGCTCTCTCTAGAAGAGTCCTGTTCATGCGTTCAGCAACTCCATTCTGCTGAGGAGTATAAACCGTGGTCTTATGTCTCTCGATCCATGCATCCTTGCAATAGCTGTCAAACTCTTTGGAAGTAAACTCACCACCATTGTCAGTTCTTAAACATTTTATTGTTCTACCAGTGCTGTTT
>APFE031354003.1:7374-34071 GCA_000404065.3 Pinus taeda | reverse complement strand
TTGTCTCCGACACTATATTAAACAGAACATCATCAGCTAGACACAGTCGAATAACACTTATCGCTCTTTCATCTATCTCAGCCCACTCATTATCTGTGATGTTGTAAGGCTGTTTGGATTTGCCCAACAATGCCTTTGCCACGCCATGTTGGACAAGCAAATCATGCATCTTCACCTTCCAGATCTCGAAATTATTTTTTCCATTAAACTTCTCAATTTCAAACCGAGCACTCTGAGTTTTCTCCATCTTATATCAACCAAAAAACACAATAATCTCTAAAAAACTAACCGTTAAATACCAGCAATTAAAAAACTGCCTATGCCTTATATGACACTACCTTTGTTTTTTTGTTTTTTTTTTAACAACCTATTTCTATGCGAAATTACAGTATAAACTGAGTATCAAACTCGAAAGTAATACATCCCTTTCATGCAAACCACGCGCCAGCAATCAAGCCACGCACCAACAATCAAACCGCACACCATTGTAAGTGCTAGTTTATCATAAAAGTTCAAGGAAAATCAATTTAATTATATATGGAATTAGCGTTTCCATACATAGCCTTCACTAAGTGAAACACGGGCATGAATGCGCACTTGGTTAATTAGTTCTCAGGCAAGTTCATGATACCTATATGTAGATACATGGTGATGCGTTATTGCAACCATTATCAGCTCCTACTGTGGAGATTAGTCTTGCGGAATCTGGCAACGCATTATTAATCTGAACGCATTACTGTTGTTTAGCAACCAGAATCTGGCAATGCATTATTAATCTGAACGCATTACTGTTGTTCTGCTACGAAAATTGTTACTTAATGCATGGTTGATGTTTATTGAGTATACAAGGGCATGGACCCTGAGATGATGCTAAGTTACAATCAAGACAACACGCAGAGAATACATACTAGGAGCACATACTTGGAATTAACGCACATCCAGCACCAGCGATCCACCATCCACCATCCATGAGCACTCGAGCAATCAATTGCGCTCCACCTCCAGCACACAAATGCATACCACCAGTAATAAACAAACTGATACCAGCGTTCCGGCTTTTCAACGCAGCACCAGCTCCAGGACTCCACACATCACTTCAAAGCTCCAACAGGTATGCAGGTTTGGTCTAATGGTTTTCCATGCAGCAGTGGTAAACGACCTCCACACACAGTCATACGCAGCTGCACTGTAATACGATCCACGCACCAGCAGCACCATACAATGAACACGCAGGTATTGGATGACTATCTCCCCCAACCATGCAGTTTCACTTCAGCAAATAAACCAGCAATCATGCGCTCCAACATTGCTCTGATACCAATTGTTGGAGATCAGATGCACAACAAATTAAAACAAATACTCACCAAATAAATCAAGCACAGGAGACACAAAGGTTTAACGTGGTTCACCCAACCAATCTGGGCTACGTCCACACAACATAGGCATCGGCAATCTTTATTAATCAAACAGGAGATTACATAAATCAAATCCTCACAAACTCTCACTCACAAAACAATCCGTATGAATACCTGTTTTATAGCAAGGAGAATCTAACTGCCTCATAAATCCTCTCACATCAAATTTAGGATGCATTAACTCCCTCCCAACAACCTCGAGCTAATCTAACAACAAATTCCTATTATTGTCATCTTCTGAGATTTTTAACTATTTTACATAAAACAGAAAATCTCAACATTCTCTTGGGAATGTTTCAATGGCAACTTTGAAAAATTCAAGCTTTTAAATTGACATAATATATAGACCTGTGTTGTTTAAAATAACAAATTAATCCCTAATAATAGATTTGAATATAAATGAACCACTAACACCCTATTAAATTTGAATACAAATGCACCGCTTAGTACGTATTAAAAGTTAAAAACCAAAATAAAATTAATCTTTATTTCTTTAAATGCATTCAAATGAAGGAAAATGAAATAAAATAAATATTAAATTAAAAAAAAAAAAAAAAAAAAAAGAATGTGTGTCACATTAAATAAATGTGAGAATTCAGAATATTAGGGAATTGTCTTTACTCTTCATTTTTTTTGTGTTTTTTTGGTATTTTTTTAATTTGAATTTGTTGAAAAAAATTGTGGCTAAATTTTGATTGTATTTTTATTGTATATATAGATTTAACACTCTAAAAAACTTACTGAACATTTTAATTAAAAATTTATTAATCAAATTTAAATTAATCAGTCAAATTCTTAACCAATTAAATAAATAAATAAATAAGAATTTTTTTCCAAAAAATCACACTTAATAATTTAAAATTCTGGTAAAATTAATTTGGATTCATAGATTGGTAAAATTCGAGAGGGAAGCATTGAATACCATGAAATTACTGGCCACGGTTTCCATTCGCATAAACAATGAGTGGATTGCTTCTCTGAAATCCTGAATCGAAATAATGAAACGGAGTTGTCTATAATGCGACTTTTTGGAGATTCCGGTGACGGAATCTGGCGGAAGAAATGAGGTTAAATCTTGATTTTTAGCAGTTAAAATGGATTTTAACTGCATATTTGGATTCAGCGCCCTGAAAAACCCCTGGAAGCCATTGATTGTGCAGAAACTAGCTATCAAACTTGGGATTCCAATGAATTGCTACCGGATTTTGACCGGAAAAATCCGCCGGAAAGGCTTTCAAAAAGTCGCGTTATAGACTACTGCTAATGAAACTATGTCAAATTATTTATTCACCAGACGTTTCTGAAGAAGGGAATAATAATCGAATCGTCTGGATCGGCGAGACGACCACTATGAAAGTCAAACCCTACCCTCCTTGGAAACCTCTGTAACGCTGGTTTTCCCAGCTACCTTTTTACGCCAACAGCTTCGTCTCCATCGAGATTGCAAATATGGTGCAAAGTTAATGAACCGACTCCCTTAAGTGTGAAGCGCATTAGGAGCGAGTTGCAATTACAAAAACTGAAATCATTTTTAAAATATTTAAAAAACATAGTATAAATATTAGGTGTGTATTCACTAAGAAAATATGGAGTTTTCTAATCAGTCAATCTGGAAAAAAAAATTCAAAAAAAATTGTAAAAGTAACATTTGAACAGTGTTTCTGATTGTGGAAATAGATTCAGCACTATAAAAATGTTTAATATACCTAAAATTTTGAAATTTAACAACTATAACTTAGATTTACTAAAATAGTTGTCTAAATATAATTCTCCATAGCTTTCAGAGCAACTCCTGAAAAAGTATATTAAAAATTTGATTGATTTTCGTGAACCATATGACAATGGGCAACCAGGTTTGAAAAATAACATATAATTATCAAATTAAAAAGTATATCTAAATTAATATTATTTTATATATCTAAATTCAATTAAAGAGTAATGAATTCACAACAAACCTTAATTTGAATCTAGAATTCCTTGGAATCTCTAGCTTTGGAAACCACTCTGCGTCGATCCCGTTAAGAAAAGCAGATATAAATTATTCAAACCCGACTATAAAATAAATTCAAGCTGAAATCCTGAATTGCAACACTAGCCAATATATAAATAATATATTGATTGAAATGAGAAAAGTTGCACCTACAGTTTGAAAATCTTTCTGGAATATCACTACAAAAGACCCATAGCTGAACTCATAACAGAAAAGCTCTTTCCACATAATAATTTCAATTTCCTACCCTTTAAAAGAATTAAACTAAAATTTTCTTAAGCTGGACTTTAAACAGACGGTGCAGTGTACCAACTGACCCAGAAGCTACACATTACAAACTCACGGACGAGAAAGCAAAGGGAAACTGCCTAGCAAATAAAATCTTGATTCGTAAATTGCAAGGGATTATGCCCATCAATGTTGAAATTAGGATTTGATATTATGCATAATCAACTGCACAAAACTAAATTGCATTAACGCTTTAGTGGTGTAAATTGCATTAACGCTTTAGTGGTGTTATGGGGCATTGGCAGTATCCTATATTGTTCATTAGGACCTAGGTCTTACCCGACAAAGATTAAGGGCCATGCGTTAAGCCAATTTCCATTGGTTTACTGCATGGCCCTATCATGTTATTAAAACACCAAGTATGCTCATACATACCATCTACTCATCGGGATTTTCTGTAGACTACACCGCACAAGCTCCAGCACAGTTCACTGCTCAGGTTTCACCTCTCCGATGTAGTTAATAACACATTTTCAATCTGACCGCCGCGCAGAGGAGTTCAAGCCCGTCACCCAAATTTTATAGAAAAATGTTGATTACAAAGAAAAACCAGAATGAGTCTATAAGTACCTCTTCAAAGAGGGTGTGTTTTATGCCGAGAAAGATTAAAATTTGCCCAAGCACCCTAAGATTGATGTGCCCAACTTGCATGTTATTAAGTCGATGCAAAGCTTCAAGTGCATGGATGCATTACTGTTGCTATCTCACAAATGATGCCTTTGAGTACCTTCGCACATATTTGAATCGGCCATCAGAAATTGTTCCAGCAACACTAAAGAAATATGCCAAACCTATAGGCAAACGAGCTTGGGGGCCACCAGGTGGTGATAGACTCAGAAGACCACCATGATTTGAGGGAGATTGAGCTCGATTTGGTGACATAGATGGATAGCATGGGGTATGGGGCTGGCTTGACTCCTCAAGTTCATCGAGAATGAAAATCGTTGGAAGTTTTGATAATTTAGATAAGAAGATATCCTAATTCTTTATTTGGCAATTTTTTATTTGGAAGTTATTCTCACCCGGGATGTCACGCCCCCAATTATTTTTTCATTAAATTGGCCAGGTGCGTCACCGCCTAAGTGACCAACATCTTTCATTGTTAATTTACTTTGCGAACTACGCCTTAACATTCATCATTAAACATGAATAACATATTAATGTGCGGAAACCATTAATATTAAAACATCACCAATATAGAACGGCAAGAGAATGATAACACATGTAAAAGCAATCTTTTATTATATATGAGAAGTTTTTACAATTGACCGGGAGCTTGGCTTCACCGACATTACACCCAAGTCAGGCACCCACCTGTGCAAGGGCGCACGGTGGTCTCACCACGACTTAACCAAAATACAACACGTGAACTTCTTTTGCTGAACCAGGCGAATGTGCTCGTGCACACTACGCCAACCAGTACAAAATCCAAAGTTCACACAATGCTTCGGCAGGCGGGCACCTTACCGCGCCCTCCACCCGCACCTCAACCAAACGCAACTCCGTGCAAGAACTCGTGTAGACTGCCCGGCGAGAGAGCACATCGACCTGCGCCTTTGTCGTGGCTCCTACTTCTCTTCGTTCGCACCTCTAACTCATGGTTGAATGCCGAAGATCAATGGTGAAATGCCACGACTTCATCGCATATATATATGGTATGTTGTGTGGAGGTCGCGCCCTTGGTCGACCATTACACATGTCTCCAACCGTCGCGCCTTCAAACGATATATAACGCCATCGTGTGGTCGGCTAGCCCATGGCGCGGGACCGCCCCACCAGTTCGCCCTCCATTTGGCTACGCTCCTCGGCCGGCTTCGTGAACGAACTCCCCTTGGCTCGCCCCTATAAATTCTAACGCCAATTTGTCCACATAAATATATGTCACGTCTTTGGTCCCTCTCCTCGTTCTTATATGACTCAATTGCTTTAGCTTGGTGGTGGAAGGCGCACCCGGTTGCCTATCAACTACAAGGTGTTACATCCTCCCCCACTCGACATCATTGTCACCCTCAACAATCCCGACTGCCTCAGCATCTTCCGTTCATACTTCGCAATCTTCTTCTTCCATCTCCAAAGCGAGTGCTCCAATTCCCAGCTTTCCTCCTCCGGTGCATTCTTCCATCTGACAAGATACCCCCGTTTCATGTGGCAACCAATCCCTGTAGTTCTATAGCTCAAGATCTTATCCAACTCCAATCCTGGCTTGTCCACAATCCCGGCTGGTCCTCTCGTCGGTTCAACTCTCTCTGGATGATTAGCATGAAGTATGCATCTCTTCAACTGACTCATGTGAAAAACTGGATGCTTCATGTGCATATGGTGCGGAAGCTCTAGCTCATAAGCAACTTCCCCCACTTTCTTCTTCACTCGGAATGGTCCCTCATACTTCTGTGTCAGTTTGCTCGTAGTCCCCTTAACTGGCTGAAACTGCTCCCTGGTAATCCTGAGAGATGCCATATCTCCCACACTGAAGTGTACATCCCGTCTTCCTCGATCAGCCCATTTCTTCATTCTCCTCGCAACTTCATGCAAGCGCAATTGTTGCAACTCCAAGGTCTCATCCCAAGCCTTCATGAATTTCTTCACATGAGGATTCCTCAAAAAACCTCCTCTCAGTACGGCATGCGGTGCAACCGACATCTGCCCATTCACCAATTCAAATGGATTGTACCCTATCACAAAACTCTTTTGAATGTTGTAGCTGATCTAAGCAATATCCAAGAGTTCAGGCCAATTCTTCTAATCAGTCGTCACATAATGTCTCAAGTAATCCTCCAACAATGCGTTGATCATCTCGGTCTGTCCATCTGTCTGCAGATGGTAACTCGAACTCATCAACAACTCTGTCCCGACTAACTTGAACAATGTGGTCCAAAATCTGCCTGTAAAACGTGGATCTCTATCCGACACGATGATTAACAACATCCCCCAATACTTCACTATGTTCTTAAAGAACAACTCCGCAGTTTGCTCAGCTCCACAAGGGATCCTTGTAGGAAGAAAGACAACATACTTGGAGAAACAATCAACCACGACCATAATCCCATTATACCCCTGAACCTATGGCAACTGAGCAATGAAGTCCATCGAGACACTCATCCATGGCCTCTCAAGAATCGGTAAAGGCTGCAACAGTCCTCATTGTCTCTGAGTATCTGATTTGTCCTGTTGACAAATGATGCAAGTATGTACATACTCCTCTACATCCTCTCGCATCTTCTTCCAAAAGAATCCTCTCTCCAACAATGCAAAAGAATGACGCTGCCCTAGGTGGCTAGCCCACGGTGAGTCGTGGCACTCCTTCAAAAGGTGCCTCCTGAGTCCAGATGACTTTGGAACATAGAGTTAGTTTCTAAGGAACAAGAACCCATCCCGTAGAAAGAAATTTTGTGTCTACCTCTCCTTTATCTACTTCACTATATTCTGTGCCAAAGTATCGGTTTCAACACTTTCCTTGAGCTTATTCTGCATCTCTTCTCACATCTGAATTCGACTCCTACTCCTTACTACCCGGTCTTCACCCTCCAATGTTGCAGGTTGTCCCTTCCTGCTAAGGGCATCTGCTATCGCATTGTGCCTTCCTGGTCTATACTCGATAGTCATGTCGAATTCTACCAAGAAGTCCTGCCAATGAGCTTGCTTCGTAGAAAGCTTCAGTTGTGATGCAAAATAACTTGCAGTAACATTGTCCATCTTGACAACAAACAGCTTCCCAATCAGGTAATTCCTCCACACATGAAGACAGTGAATGATTCCAGTCATCTCCTTTTCATGAACCAGATACCTTCGTTCTCTATCCTGCAACTTCCGATTCTCATATGCCACTGAATGCCCATCCTGCATAAGAACCCCTCCTATGGAACAATCCGAAGCATCAGTGTGTACCTCAAATGGTCTCTCGAAGTCAGGCAACTTCACTATCGGTGTTGTAACCATCCTCCTCTTGAAGTCATCAAATGCCTTCTGACATTTATTCGTCCAATTGCACCTCTTGTCTTTCTTTAATAGGTCTGTCAGTGCTGATGTTACCTTGGAGTACCCCTCTACAAACTTCCGTTGGTAGTTGGTCATGCCCAAAAACGCACTCATCTCATGGACATTCTTCGGTTCAACCGAGTCCTCGATCACCACTCTGCTCGACTCCATCTGTATGTACCCTTAACCAACAATATGTCCAAGGAACGGAATCTCGGTCTGAGCAAACACACACTTAGACTTCTTCAAGAACAACTAATTTTCCCTCAGCGCCTCGAACACCATCGCCAAGCGCTTCTTATGATCCTCCATGTTGTCACTCTACACTACTATATCGTCCAAGTACACTACTACGAACGAATCCAAGTATGGTCATAGGACATCATTCATCAAAGTGCAAAACGTAGCAAGAGCATTGCACAACCCGAATGGCATAACAAGGAACTCCAAGCTACCATACATTTTTACTATCGTGGTCTTCCTCTCATCTCCTTCAGCTATCCGCACCTGATAATACCCATGCCTCAAGTCGAACTTGGAAAACACTCGAGCTTTCACAAGCTTGTCAAAGCAATTAACTGCCAATGGCAAAGGATACTTGTTCCTTACTGTCTTCTTGTTCAATGCATAGTAATCATAGCACATCCATAGCTCACTCGAATCCTTCTTTCACTGGAACAATATCGGAGCTCCATAAGGGAACCTTGAAGGTCTGATGAAACTTGCATTAGCTAACTCCTTTAGCTGTCATTTCAATTCCTCCAACTCAGGTCCTGACAATCGATAAGGTGCCGTAGCCGGGGGTTGCTTTCCTGGCTCCAGCTCAATGCTATGATCTACTGCCTTGTTGGAAGCTTCTTTGATAGCTCATCAGGCATCAAATCTGCATATTTGGTTAGCACCTCAGAAATCTCGGCTGGAACAGGTGTCCCGACTCCATCACCTTCAACTCCATTGAACGTCATTGCATATGTCTCCATATCTGACTCCCTCATAGCCTTCTCCAAACTTAGTGTAGAAACATGCTGCACCTTGACTTCCCTCCTTTGCCTATGAGGGGGCAAAGTCTAAGTTTGTGACTGTCCAACCAGAACCACCTCATCACAGAAGGGGACAACAATAGCCCTCTTGCCCTTCAAGAAATCCTGTCTGAGTATTATATCAAAGTTGTTCATCTCCATCAGTGTGAAGTCCAACTGACCCTTCCAGTCTTTTATCTACACAGGCACTTCGTGTGCCAAACCTGCCACTTTAGCTCTAGAGTTCACTGCCTTGATTTCCACATTCGACGGGAAGATCATCAGTCCAACCTCTTTTGCCAACCGTGTCGTAATGAAGTTATGAGTGGCCCCTGTGTCCACTAGAGCTTGAATGGTCTTGCCATGAACCATCAAGTCAACGAAACCCAGACTGTTCATCCACGATTACTCCATAACGTTTCCCTGCATACATGTCTATTCTCTGCATTCATCAAGCAACAGCGTCACCACCTGTGAACCTGCTCTGATACCACCTGTCACGCCCCCAATTCTTTTTCGTTAAATTGGCTGGGTGCGGCACCGCCTAAGTAACCAACATCTTTCATTGTTAACTTACTTTGCGAACTATGCCTTAACATTCATAATTAAACATGAATAACATATTAATGTGCGGAAACCATTAATATCAAAACATCATCAATATAGAACGGCAAGAGAACGACAACACATGTAAAAGAAATCTTTTATTATATATGAGAAGTTTTTACAATTGACCGAGAGCTTGGCTCCACCAGCGTTACACCCAAGTCGAGCGCCCACTCGTGCAAGAGCACACGGTGGTCTCACCATGAATTAACCAAAATACAACACATGAACTTCTTTTGCCGAACCGGGCGAATGTGCCCGTGCAGACTTCGTCAACCAATACACAATCCAAAGTTCACACAATACTTCAGCGAGCGGGCGCCTTAGCGTTCCCTCCACCTACGCCTCAACTGAACGCAACTTCATGCAAAAACTCGTGTATGCTACCCAGCAAGCGAGCACATCGACCTGCGCCTTTGTCGTGGCTCCTACTTTTCTTCCTTTACACCTCTAGCTTATGGTTGAACGCCGAAGATCGATGGTGAAATGCCACGACTTCATCACATATATATATGGTATGTTGTATGGAGGTCGCGCCCTTGGCCGACCCTTCCACATGTCTCCCACCATTGTGCTTTCAAATAATGCCATCATGTGGTCGGCCCGCCCATGTCATAGGACCGCCCCACCAGTTCGCCTCCGTTTGGCTACACTCCTCGGTCAGCGTCATGGACGAGCTCCCCTTGGCTCACCCCTATAAAGTCGAAAGCCAATTCGTCCACATAAATATATGTCATGTCTTTGGTCACTCTCCGCGTTCTTTTATGACTTAGTTGCTTTTGCTTGGTGGTGGAAGGCACGCCCGGTTGCCTATCAACCGCAGGGCGTTAAAAGGGATGTGGTAAGAACGGATCAAAATAAACAGCGGAAACACAAACACATCAAGAATATAAGAACACATCTACGGCTAAGGACACATCTACGGTTGTTCAATAACACACAAAGCCAAATATTATTTTACATACGATGAAGAAGCTACAACTTCATACAATTCAGACTGTGCATTCAGAGTCTCTGCATCTTGCTTCTATTGCTCATTTACATTTATACAAAAATTGACTCGGTTATTGCCCCTTCGGTTCGAAAGGGTTATGACTGTGGCTCCCATTAGGAGTTGAAAGTTCATGGTGGTGGTGCCCTTTCAAACCTGACTAGGTCCTGGTGGTGATGGGGAGGCGGTGTTCATTGAGGCGGTGTCGAGGCATAATTATTTCCAACACTCCCCCTTAATTATCACTGACAACTTAACCATGACTTAACAAAACTTAAACAAGTTTGCTGGTCTAAGTCTCACTTAGGTTTACAATGATTCAAAAACTTTGACGTCAACTATTGTCTTGAATTTCTTTTTCCTTTTCTTCCAATCCTCTATCCTCTGAATTGCTTCATCTTTGCCTTTTTGGTGTGGGTTCCAAATTTCAGTTTCTTCATTTCTTGTTGCAGCTCTACCAAAACATATCAAATCATTTCAAGGTGTCCATCGATGTCTTCTACGTCTTCAAAAATTTGTTTGTATGTGGAGTGCTGCCATTTGTCATCTTCTATAGTTTCCTCTACATCATCAATCTTGTGATTATCAATTTGCTTCAACATAAGTTCATAATAGAATTTTATCTCTTCGAGGCTCCAATACATGAAAATTTCATTTTCATGTTCAATGTCATCTATATTGTCTTGAATATTCATAGCTACAATTTCTATGTAGCATCATCAATACATGATTTTTCAAGCCATGCTTCAAGTAACGTTAATTCTTCTTCACGTTTTGTTGCTTCATCTTGGTTGCTTCTAGCACCTGTACACACAAAATCATTTTTAAGTTTATATGAAAAAGCATTTTGAGAACAATATTTGTTATGTTCAATATGCTCTAGATTGAGAGCTTTCTCCTCTTCTTCCTTCTTTAACTTTGTGGATGTCTCGTAATCTTGAGTCTCTACCTTTGCTTCTGCAAATAGGTTTTCTTCCACCTGGTTTTTTCAGACACAAATGGGTTTCTCTCACCAAATAACAGTTTGTCAATAAGATGTTTATGTTGCATCATCTGCAACCACTCGTCATGATTTAATTGCTCTTCATCAAATTTGGCATCAGTGATTTCAATTGTCGGATCCACTAAACTAGATGCTTCTCCATTGCAACATTATCTATGCCAAAATCAGCGTCTGCTGATAACACACCATCAACATTGTGATCCACTTTCAAGTGAGATTCACCAAACTTTTCATCTCTCTTTAGATTCGCTGCTATAGATCCATCTTCATTCTCATGCTACAACATGGTGAACAACACCACTGTTTTCAACTTGATTATTTCCCCTTGCACCAAATTCTACTTCAAGGATTTTCCATGCTTCATTGGAAGTTGTAGCTTCTGCTACCTTGCACAAAAAATTCTCATCCAATTCTTGTTTTATAAAATTTAATGCTAAATTATCACATAGTTCATCATATGACTTGTTAGACAAATGTTCAATTAAGTCTTTAGCTCGATTAAAAGGTAAGCATTATAATATCCCACAAATCAAAATATTTACCCCTAAACATAGGTGGTGGTAGCAGATCAAAACTACACCAATCATCTTGGATTTCTTCTTTGTCTTCTACCATACTTCTTAATTCCTCGACTTTAGCCTGAACTTCTCTAAACATGACAACGATCTTTTCCTTTTTTTTCGATTCATTTTCTTAAGTGCTTTGCAACCCATGATTATTGCATTTCCTCTGTCTTATAGCTACTTTCATGATTACATGAGGATATCTTCCATATGTCCCCCTAAAAAAAATCGATGTTTAATATACATCCCCGTAATGCATAATCTTCATAAACATTATCATACTTGAAAAAACACAAAAATAATTTGAAAACTAACCCATTTTTAGAAAACCCAAAACCTTTTTCAAATACACTATTTAATAAACATTTTCTTTTTCCAAAACATTTATTCTAAAACACCAATGATAATTGACTTAAACACTAAGAAACCTTT
This sequence comes from Pinus taeda, assembly GCA_000404065.3. Taxonomy (NCBI): domain Eukaryota; kingdom Viridiplantae; phylum Streptophyta; class Pinopsida; order Pinales; family Pinaceae; genus Pinus; species Pinus taeda. The sequence continues at coordinate 21,789 of APFE031354003.1, read as the reverse complement.
GAAATAAATATTTCTCAAATCTTTTGAAGCTTGCCCACATACTTCAACTTCATACAAGTGCCTTCCTTTTAAAAGGAATCAATTTTGAAAACCTTTTATAAGACGAAATATGCCTACCAATAAGTATATCTGCGCTGTGGGCTTTAGCCTCGCATAAAAAAAACTTTTGTTTAAATCCTTTTTCAATTTATGGCTTATCGTTAAACGTATCCCTTTCAAATACATAAAGCATAGTAAAGCACACTTGCCATCCAATTAAAATCTTTAAACTCTTTAACTTTGTCCGCGAATAAACTTACACACAATTTTTAACTTTGCGTTGATATTTGCTGTCTTGGATTTCCGGTGTTCCTTCGAAAAAACTTCATGAAGAAAACCCTTCCTCTTTTTGAAATGAGGCTTTGACTCCTCTCCTTCAAAATGAGCCACTTCTCAAACCAGTCGAGCGTTGTTCACATGTTGATTGGCACTGGTATTGCATAGAATTTGAAACATTCTCTGCACTCTTCCACGAACATGCTGCAAATCGCCACGCTACGATGGCTACTCTACTTCACGCTCTTAGATGTTTTTCACATCCTTCATGGCCGTTCTCGGCATTACATTACTCTTTTGCACTTCGAATTGGCCAGAAACACCATTCAGGCCGCGGCTCACAGCAAACCTACTCCAAACAATAAAGTTGCTTCCCGGACCATAGACTCAGAGCGAACTCAGCAACTGAAGAGACTCAAACTCAACCTTCACGATTCTCCATGTTCAATTCCAGAACTGGATCTTGCTAGTCTGGTTCATTATCTGGCTCTGGCTTTGGCTCTGATACCACATGAAAGAATTTGACAGAGCACACAACGCTCTGATACCAATGGTAAGAACTGATCAAAGTAAACAACGGAAACACAAACACAACAAGAATATAAGAACACAACTACGGCTAAGAACACATCTACGGCTATTCAATAACACACAAAGCCAAATATTATTTTACATGAGATCAAGCAGCTACAACTGCGTACAATTCGGACTGTGCGTTCAGAATCTTTGCATCTTGCTTCTATTGCTTATTTACATTTATAGAAAAATTGAGTTGGTTACTGCCCCTTCCATTCAAAAGGGTTATGGCGGTGACGCCCATTAGGAGTTGAAAGGTCATGGCGGTCGCGCCCTTTCAAACCTGCAATGGTCATGGTGGTGATGGGGAGGCGTTGTCTAGGCGTAATTATTTCCAACAGGTGTGAGCAAACGATTTATTGAGTAACCATAAATATTAATGATGCATTCATGCAAATGACTTGAAGATTTGCATCAACTTAATAACATGCAAGTTGGGCACATCAATCTCAGGGTGTTTGGGCAAATTTCAATTTTTTTTCGGCATAAAACACACTCTCAGGTACTTATAGACCTAGTTCCGATTTTTCTTTGGAATCAACATTTTTCCAAAATCAGAAACCCTCGCCTCCCTTTCCCTTTGTTTTCTTAATCTGCTCCCCTCAATGAATTCCTCCACACTTTCTCTAATCCATGCTCACGAATTATAGCAAAAAATTACCATGTTCCGTCTGTCTGGTCCATTCACCATGAATGAAATTGCGTGGTTTCAAAGATTTAAGATGAGGTGAAGGGTGCAGAATAATCACACCAATTGATGACGAACAGGCTATCTATTACATTCCAGAAGTCTCAATTAGGAAGTTGATCCTAATTGATCTTTGGACACAAGCTAAAAAATCAAACTCGAAATTAATTTAACTAGTCCAAAAGTCGCAAGAAAAATGATGAGAAATGGATTAATAGCGGGCATGATGAGCACAGTGCAGGTTCTATTGGACCTCATGGTAAATGAGGTAATTTATGTTACGATGGAGAAGTAGTCCATAGAAACATTCCCGGATCAAGTCCCGCGGAGTTACTTTATTTTTATTCAGAAGACATTCGTTTTGGATCGCAAAGAGAAAAAAGTTATCCATGTTGATGGACTCTGTGGGAATGGTAGACGCTAGGCACACATCATTCATCAAGAGCTCTATAGTTTACCCGATGATGTAACTCTCTATTCAATTTGCATTGAAACCCCTGATCCAAGCCCATGGCCCCTTCTGTGTCGCTGCCCTAAAAGAAAAAATGATTAGGCGCTCCCCTTTTGTCATTTTCAAAATTTTGCTCTCGGGACTCCTGAGATTAAACTCATACACAGTGAGGTGACATTGAATACATGTGGGTATATGTCATTAACTACATTGGAAATTGGAGAGGGGAAGTCTGAGCAGTGAACCCTGCTAGAGCCTGTGTGGTGTAGTCACCCTAAAATCCAACGAGTCCATGGTATGTATGAGCATACATATTATTTTAATAACATGATATGGTCATGCAGTCTCAGCAGTGAACCGTGATAGAGCTTTTGTGGTATAGTCGCTGTAAAACCTAATAAGTCCATGGTATGTATGAGAATACATAATATTTTAATAGCATGACATAGCCATGCACTAAGCCAATGAAGGCCTTAGTGACGGCTTTAGTGCATGGCCCTTAATCTTCGCCCATCTTAGACACTCTAAGCTCGTACATTATTAGCATTAGTAACTGAATCAAGAACCAGGTTTGGGGGGACGTATTTTATATACTAGAATGTATTTGACAGGTGGTTGAAAGTTTTCCAAGTGAAGATGGCGTCTGTTTTAAATCAACAACGGTCATTTTGACGTTCAATTTGATATTTAGCCCGTCAAAATCTATTGAAAGCCCCAAGGTAAAGCTAGGCCTAAGGTTGCGGAATTTATTAACCACATAGGGTACGCCTGACTCAGTTTGCGCTGTAGCCTGGCACACTTAGTTAATTAGTATAACCCCTTCATATATTTGAATTGTGTAAAAAAACGATCTCGTAACTTAAATGATAATTATAGTCCATAAGCTATCCCATGAGCATTATTCAAATTTACAACAAAGACTTACTATTCTCACAAACAAACATAAAAATGATCATGGTGGTAGCTCCATCATACGGGCAATTTCCGGCTCGCTGAGTGTCTAGGGATGTCTATTCGCTGAGACAAGGAGGGCATTGAAGAGCATTAATATATGGCGACAGAGAGGTTCGTGTATGGGTTCGTGTATCACGACAGAAGAAATGAGATTTTGAATTAGCAAGCTTCGAGAACTCTGAGGAGGAAGCCCTTGCTAAAAATTGGTATCAGAGCCATAACTTTGGTTCTATCGAGTATTTATCCTTAAATTTTTTTTTGATAAAATGGATTGAGAAAGAAAATCTGTTTCATTTAGAGAAATTCAACATGAGGCACAAGAGGACAACTTTAACATGGCAAATCTTTTTCAATCTGCATCTTCTAGATAAGTTAACTTTGCAGAATTAGAAATAGTTGAAAGTCAGCGTTCAGCCCATTTACCATCTACAAATCCATGCACTGTATATTCAGATCTGTTTGTCTTTCATCTTAAATTAGTCACTAGAGTAAATGTAAGAGAATATGTGTGCTAAGTCTATTCAGACTATTTCTCTCTTACACCCGAAGAAGCTTGAGGAAGAAGCTAAAAGACATGGCACCCAATATCTACACCTTGGTTGTATAAGAATAAGAATAAATGCCCTCACCCATAGAGGGTTAAATACATATGTGTTGGCCACTATTAGGGATCTCACACATAACAGATATACAGATTAATTAATCAGAGGCATTATTGCTCCCTTGCCAAACGACCCTGTTTGGTTTCACTGTCATCTGAATTTTTCTATTTATGTGTTTGATGAATGTATAAAGGATATCCTACAATTGCAAATCAAAACAACTGGTTTTGATATGAAGAGAAAAATAACAAATATTGCAATTCATAGTAGAGGGAGTTTTAGACACACAAACACATTGTACTGGCACTACTATATACTCCCATCCAAGAATCCAAATCAAGCACTCTTGTAATTAATGATGCTCATAACCAGAAAATGGAAATCATATGGGAAGACCTAAGCTTTCCTGAAAATTGGGTCGTAGGTCTCCCTCAGTCGCCAAAAATCCAAAACATTATGACTGCACAAATCCAAGAAGGATCTTCTTTAGCTACCCTATCTTTTCTTCAAAGATCAATTATTGACCATGAAAAATTACAAAAAGCTTGCCATGCCATTAAGCAAAAGTCAAGTCTTGACCTTTGTCAACCTTCTATTTCTACATTTGTATATAATTCATATCAAAACTGTTTACATGCCGCTTTATTTGAACTAGCACAAATTTTGCATTTCTTAGATCTCGAAGTTAAATGTTATGGATGTTGTTCAATAGTCTACTTAAAAACAGTTACAGCTTTAGTCCTCCATAAAAATCATAACCCAGCCACAAGAGAAGCTCTACCAACCACTATTGCTATTTCATGCCCAAATCCCAAATGTTCTCACATTTCTTTTCCTCATGACACCATCATGATGATCCATGAACTTCCTTCTCTGGAAAAAGAAGACCCAAGGCTTACTGAAATGTTTAGTAAAATGCATCCTCCATGAATGCCTAGATATGGATTGGGATATATTGAATGACTTGATAGTCTAATTCCGCAATCGAGATTTGAAAACCATATCCCTAAAGACTACAAAAACCTTATATTTCATAAATGTATAAGTTCTTTTCATTCATGGATGGATGTCCAAAATATAAAATTGACCCTTAATGGATGAAAATAATGTTAAATTAGGATTTATACACTCATCCTGCATCAAAAGCATTTGATATAAGCACAGTAGGTGCTGAGAAAATAAATGTGTTTTTACAATGTAAGCAATATATGGAAGATACATATTCCTGGATTTCCTTTTACAGCTGGAAAAAAATGGAAGATGGGCAAGAAGTTCACATGGTAGATGCAGAGGTATCTTTTGCATAAAAACTTTCATGGACCAGCCATGATGGCACCAAGATAGACACTACCACCACTTTTCCAACTTTCAAAGGAACATTGTTAGGTAAGTCTAGTAATGCATCAAAAGCTATTCCTTTGGTCCCCATTGATTAATCCACACTCGGCATTGATGAAAGAATACAAAAAGCCAGTGTGTAGAAATGAATATGATCAAATCCCAGGACCATAACGACTATTTTTATTACTTACATGTTGTTGTAAATGACGTACATAATAATCTAAACAACATAAATTATTTTGTTTATTCTCTGAAAGGATTCGTTAGAGAATCTTCTGTTCGAATAGAAAGCATAGAAAAAAGAGTAGATTTTGAATTCAAAACTACTAACAGTATTATGGGAGAATTGGCTGAGAAATTTGAAAACCTTTCCATAACACCCAAAGATAAGTGCATTCCTTCTTCTATGTTTTTTAGCCACCCTATAAATAACCAACACACTGTCAAGCAAGTAGAAAAATCTCCCTATTTATTCCCAATGGAAAAGCCAGAACTGCATGAACAATCTCCTCGTAGTTCACCAAAAGTCTCCTACTCATTGTTTTCAGAAGCTTTCACTAAAAGCAAATATCTTGAGTCTTTTGAAAAGCATTTAATTCCTATCTATGAGCCCCTCTCAAGCCAGTTTTCTAGATATCTAGCCCCTAACCTAGTTGGTAAAGGTAAACTTCCAGAAATTCACACCTTTCAAATTGGCTCTTAAAAAGAATGGAACATTGACAATCTCAGGACTCGTCAAATCAAGCAAATAATTGATCAAATGTTTACTAAATATAAACTTATGTGTATGCGGGGCAAAAAAGAAGTTGAAGCCTGTAAAACAATCATACAATGTTTTACTAGTACATTGCAAAGATGGTGGGATGTTGAATCATCTCCTACACTTATTACAGAAATGGAAGCAGAAGTAGTTATGTCCGAAGAAGATGATGTCATCTACAATGAAGATGGAACTCCACAAGGCAATATGATAGGAGCCCTCACCTCCTTTATTCTTGAGCACTAGTGTGGAGCTACAATTGAGATTGCTAACAAGCATGAGATGGTATTGATGAACCTCAACTGTAAAAAAATGTCGCAACATGAAGACTTTCATCGTGACTGGACACAATGAATTTAAGAAGTAAAAGAAAGCCAAAATGCATTATGGAAGCAGGTCTGTCTTGCTACTCTACCTTCTAAATTCGTTGATTATATCGAAAGGAAGAACTCTTCTAGAATTCTTTTGAAGCATACAGTTGGGGCGAAAATTATTGCAATATCACCAAAGCACTAGTAGGAATTTGCACCAGCATGAGGGTGAACAAATCAATGCAAAAGTTGTCAAGAATGTCAGACAGAAACAATTTGCAGTAAGTATGGGCTTACAATTGATGATCCAATTGTTTAGAGAAGAAAGAGTAAGAAAAGAAGCAAAAAGTCCCAGAGGCAGCGTACAAAAAATTGAAAGTTCCGTGCTTATAGAACAAACTAGCACAAGAAAGGATCTTATAGATATGTCCCTAAAACTCATTATTATGAGCCAAAAGATATCCATCTAAAAACACAAAGACATGATGGAATATTATGTTGGTTATGTGGCTAAAAGGGACATACAACAAATAATTGTCCCAAGGGTAAAGAATCTAAGATGAACAGAGGAAAGAAATCATAAGAAGCTGCCTCACGAAGATCCCACAGAGAGACAAGAAGACATCCTAGAATCACTTTCAAAGAAGAAGTGCATTTAATGAAAAATCACTGCTGCAACACTTCAGAAACAACAAGAACTACTTCCTATAATTCTCACTCTAGCATTGAGCATGTAAATATACAACAATGTGAGAGTACATCAGAAGGAAAAATGAAAGAAAAGTTGCTAGAAGATTTTCTACAAACAATGCAGGAAGTAGAAATGTCAGAGAAAAATATTGAAGAATTGAAAGACTTTAAATCTTCAATCAGAATCAAAGAACAACTCCAACTTCTCGGAATCATGGAAAAAATTACAGAACTAAGAAAGAACCTAGAAACTGAGTTTTGTTAAAAAAAAACGGAAAGAAACACAGTGGAATTGCCTTTCAAAGATAAATATGATGGAAAACCTTGTAAGAATAGGGCAATTCCCATGAACAGACTATAGAAATCTCTGCCAAAAAGAAATCTCAGGTCTTCTACAAAAAAAAACTCATTAGAGAATCCAACAGTCCATGGAATTGTTATAGATTTTATGTAAATAAGCATTCAAAACAGATCACGGGAAGCCTAAACTTGTTATAAATTATAAACCTCTACCAGGTTGGTTTAGTATGCGTAGTTATTTAGCTCTCTATTGCTATCACTTATATCATTCGTAATTTTGTAATTGTTTTGCAAACAATCGATTCAAACAGGAGCAACAACTCTCCATGACTAAGGTACCTCCTGTTAAGCATTTAACCCATATTAACGTCAGGGTTGAACAGAGACTTTCTTTAGGGAAACCAAGAAAATGCTTCTCTCTTTGATCAAAGGTCAGTCATTTTCATTTCTCTCTAACACCCATGGATTATTCTCTTTTTGGTTTTTGAAAATTTCTAAAAATGTGCCCCTAAATTTTGTTTTCCCTCATTTTATCCTATTATGTCATTCTCTTAGAAGCCTAGTCTATTCCTAATAAGATCTGAACACTTGACAGCTACATGAAGTATTAGATTTGACCACCCATCATAATTTGATTTGTTGGTCTGTAGTTTTTTAGTTTTTTTCTCAAAATATGAGATTTCCTCTTCATTGCCTATTGCAAGGTTTTCTAATCTATGTTTATAGGCCTCTGAACACGTGGATTTTGTTTCAAGGAAAGTGGAGAATAGTAAAATACAGTGCTTTCTGGTTACTCCTTTTTTTTAGAAATGGTCTAATTTTGTTTATGAAATCAGTTTTTGTTTCCAATTATTTAGTTTGATCGAGGTTAGTATTCATTCTTGAAACTCCATAAATTATCAACAACATATATTGTCTTATGTTTTACCATCAAAACTAAGTTATAACCACTTATCATCAAAAACATCAAGAAAATTATAACAACACAAAGTATCTATTTCATCAAAATCATAAAAAAGAACGCACTCATGCGCTCATCCATTAGCATATTCACTCACTGCAAGCGCCGCAATCAAAGGTGTTCTTGGGAGATAGACTTTGATTGGGTAAGGACCTTACAGTGAGAGCTATGCCATTGAGTGTGATGCAATAATGAGCGCTTAAGGTTCTCCTAAAAGAAACACAATCCAGAGACTCATAATGGAAGAAGAACCTTTGTGAAATTCAAACGAGAGACGCTTTTTTTGGATTCATTAATATAAGAAGCTAGCGTACAGTATTCGCACTTTCTTCCTGAAAAAAGTTCATTTTGATTTGCGAGTGGAACGAATGATTCCCGGTGATGGGACTCACTACGCTCAGTAAGGGGGCAGCTGTGGTAATAAGGTGATTCTACGAAAGACTCTTGAACCCGTCACCTTACCAGAAAAATTGATGGTAACTTTTTATTATATCAGTCAATTTCATTGTGATCCTTGATTGTACCGATCAATTTATGTTAAGTAACATGAATATCCTTCCGGGCTTACTTATAAAAAAATAGGGGGTGGACATGACTTACCTTCCATCCATTAGCACATTCAGTCACTGCAAGTGCCCCCCAACATGTTTTTGAACCAGAACCCATCATAAAATCTTTTAAGATATAACTACATTGAACTAAATGGATTAATGTAAAGAAACCTAGGTGATAACTGGCCAAGGGTTTAGCACTGCATTTTCCATATAAAGTAGCAGCTTGAATGTGTTGGATCTTTATAACAACACCACTTCACCTATCTCTTGAATTTTTGGAATCGGGTGGGCCTTGTAAGATCCTGAGTGTCGAATTACCATATTCATCACTTTATATCCTTAGGTGTAATTATTTCTTGGAGCACCTTTTTAGGTATTCAAGTTATGCATTGTCATGTTGTATTAAGGGCCTGATTTAGAGTTAACATTTGATTTTAGAACTTATTTTAGAGGCAAATGGAGTGGAATTTGTTTGTAGTATTCATCGTTGTAGTTTTCACCTTTCTTCATTTTGTTTTCACTATTCATTAAAAAACAGTGAAGAGTTCTGAATATTATGATATATTTACAGATAATATAGGAATGCATATTGAATGTTATTATATATGTTGACACCTAATCTTCATGATTGGGGGAATTTGTGTAAATAAATTAATTAGGAATGTGAACGGTCATCGGGAGATGAACTGAACAATCACTCCTATTGTATATAACAATAACCTACCTATGGAATAATAGATGAATCAGTTTTACTGCCTTTGGAGAGTTACTGCCTGGCCTCACATGGTATCAGAGCTAGTTCTTAAAATAGTTGTAACTCCCTTCATTTCTGTTGCTGTCCTCTGTCGTTCTAACTTGAGCTCTGTCCTCAAATGCCTCTGTCGTTCTGCCACACCTGCGCTGCCCTAAATTCGCTCAGAATCCAAAACAGTTCCATATTCCTGTGCCTCTGGGCTCTGTCCATTAACACATCTGTCCACTGAGCGTTGTCCAGCGGATACTCGGCCTTCTTGCAGAGTTATTCAATTCAATTGAGAGGTGGTCATCAATGCACCTAGCTTTATCAATGCACCGAAGTGTATGTGTTGTAACTTTAATTCGAATAAATCTATCAAGAATCAAGCTAAACAGTCGCTTCTCCTAGACGTTCGCCTTGTCTTGTTGCGACCATCTTCACTGATTTGGTTGCCGAACTGAATGTGGCGACCTCCATAAAGCCCTCTCTTTCCCCTTTACTTTTCTGAAATAGGCCCTTAAGCATTGCTTTTGACCTGGAAGCCATTGTTATCACTGTATTGCCTGTATTGACAGTGAGTGCGGCATATTTTCCACCTCTCAAAATTGCTTGCCATCATTATGTTTAGGTGCCACCGTCTACACTGTCCAAAAGTTGAGGCCTTCCTTTGCTGCAACATTTGGCATCTTCGTCTCGAAACTAGCTCACGACGTTAAAGGAAGCCCCCCTAAGAGCTTCTAAAAGCAGCCGCTTCGCTGTACTCCCAATCATCGTCGACCAAGTTGAATCGAGCTTAATAAATCTACGGACATACAAGCACTACATACAGAGCATTAGGTGAATAATATCAAAGCGCTATTTTTTTTTCATTCAAATCATTTGAATGTTGACATGTTATTGTGGATAGACCGCTGTTTTTTCTTGGTATCAAAGCGCTATTTTTTTTCATTCAAATCATTTGAATGGTAAATTTATCCTGTTGCATCCTAAAGTTAGAGCATTAAAATGATTGAAGTGATATGTACATAATATTTCAATGAAATGTTGATATCAAACATTGGAAGGATTTGAAGAAACATAGTGCATAAAGTATTTTTTTCTATCAGCAGAAGTACTTTTTCTATCAGTAGAAGTAATTTTTTATAGAATGCATTCAATCATCTCTATCGTAGGAATAGTTCTCACTGGCAAGGAGAACTATCCTGATTGGTCGAGGATGATACAACACACCCTCATCTTCAATGAGTTGTGGAAAGGAGTGTGTGTCGGAGAAGGAGACAGTGACCCAGAAAAGCCCACCTCAGACAAAGAGCTCGCCATTTGGGAAAACAAGAACAACAAAGCTTATGCATTAATTGTAGCATCTGTAAATAAAGAGGTGAGTCACCACATTTCATCATATTCAACTGCCTTTGAAGCTTTACAAAAGTTGAAAGAACTCTATGACTCACATTCTGCACTTGAAGTCGTCCAACTCATGATTAACTCTTCACTCTTGAACTGCAAAATAATGATCCTCTTGCTCTTGCATCTAAAATAAAGTCTATAATGCATGATATCAAATCCACTAAGGTTGAGTTGGATATATCTCTGATTGCTTTTCTCAAGGCACTTTATCCTACATACTCCAATTATCTTGAGCCTTTGCAAGCAAATGAAATCTCAAAGATATAACCTTTGACTCTCTTGTGAAAAAGTTTGCTGAAAGAGAAAAAGCCTTTGGAAAGAAGACAGCCCCTGAATCGTCTGAAGAGACTGTGTTCCTTGCTCATAAAGAAAAGCATCCTGCTTAAGATTCTACAAGAGGAAGAGGTGGACGAAGAGGAAGAGGAAGATATTTCAGAGGTAGGGGGGGGCAGATATCCTCAAGGAGAAAAGGCAGATTTACACTGTATTTGCTGCAAAAGAAATGGATCACATGATGCCTCTACATGCAAGCTACCATGGGACAAAATTGAGCAGAGAAGAAACCAACAAAAGGCTAAAACTGATGATACAGACAAAGGTAAAGCACCTGAATCTGCTCACTATGTTGAGGCACAATGTAACATTGGAGTAAATTAAGATTTGTTTAATACTTCACTGGCTTCCTGGAAAAATGATTGGCTGCTTGATTCAGGAGCAACCTATCACATGACTCATAGAAAAGATTTTTTTGAAGATTTCACTGAGAATGTTGATGGAGTAGTATACTTTACAGATCAGTCAAAAATTAAGCCATCAGGGCTTGGCACAATCAGGCTTAAACTGCTTGGTCTCTCAGAATTTCTTCTAGATCATGTTCTATATCTCCCATAGCTCAAGAGAAACTTGTTTCCTTGGTCCACATCCACCAGCAAGGTCACTCCATTCATATGTTTGATGACAAGCTTGAGGTAAGAAAAGCATCTGATCACTCACTTGTCATGAGGGGAATAGAAGAAGAAAGACTTTTCAAACTGCAAGGAACATCTGCTCATGCATAACATTTCTCATCATGAAGAAGGTACACTTCCATCAAGTTTATTATGGCATGCTAGATTTGGACATTTAAACTATGACAGTCTCCGCTTATTGAATAAAAATGGTGTTGGTGGTTTGCCTACAAGTCCTAGGAAACATAAGCAATGTGATGCTTGCATTCTAGGAAAGCATAGCAAACAGTCTTTTCATGACTCACATTCAAGAGCACATAGGAAGCTTGAATTTACTCATTCAGATTTATGTGGTCCAATGCCTGTTTCTTCTGCAAATGGAAATAAATATATCATGACATTTATTGATGACTACACGAGAATGTGTTGGGTTTATTTATTGAAGAGCAAATATGATGCTTTCCTAACATTCAATAATTTTCATAAATGGATTGAAAATGATGCACAATCTCATATTGGGTCTATTCGCACTGATAATCGAAAAGAATATACATCAAATGAATTTGAACCATATCTTCACCAACATGGGATTAAACATCAAACAACTATGCCTTATAATCCCCAATAGAATGGTGGAGCTGAAAGAATGAATAGAACAATCTTGAATATGGTACGATCCATGCTTTTTTTCAAAAATGTAAAGATAATGTTTTGGGTTGATGCTTTTCTATGTGCTGCATATATAAAGAATAGATGTCCATCTAATGCTATAAGAAACAAGACTCCTTATGAATCGTGGTATGGACATGTTCCTTCGGTAAAACATTTCAGGATTTTTGGTTCCACCTGTTATGCTTTGATACCAAAGGTACATAGAAACAAACTTGGTGCTAGAAGTCATAAGTGTATCTTCCTGGGGTATTCAAACACCTCCAAAGCATACCGCCTCTATGATGGAGAAAATAAAAAGTTTGTTATATCTAGAGATGTAATTTTTCTTGAATCATCCAAATCTGACAATGTTGTTGAGCGGCAACTTGATTGCTTAGATATATTCACAAAAAAAGAAATCATTTCAAGAATTTGAGAATCAGATTCCACATCTTGAAGGGGGGATTCCTATACTGGATCAACATGTGGAATCTTCTTCTAAAGAATACTCTCCCCCGACTGAAACTCCAACAACAGATGATGCTTGAAGTGATGTAATTGATAGAATTGGGAGACTCAACCTTGATTCACTCCCAACTCAATCAACAGAGCAGCCTGGACCATCTCAGAAAGGTCCCCCAAAGTCACTGACAAAGACACTTGAAAGTGTTCATCCTGATGAAATTGGAAAAACAGGAACCATAAATTCAAACTGGCAAAATGGAGATGATGTAGATGACTCTAATTCACCTGTTGATATGGATGTTTCTTATGATTATGAATTGAACTTTTCTACATATTTTGAACCAACTTCCTTCAAAGAAGCTGCTTCTCATGATAAATGGAAAGAAGCGATGCAAAAGGAGTATGATGCCCTCATAAAAAACGGCACTTGGAATTTGGTTGATCCTCCATTTGGAACCAAACCAATTGGCTGCAAGTGGGTCTACAAGAACAAGTACAAAGATAATGGCTCACTTGACAAGCATAAAGCTAGGCTTGTGGCAAAAGGTTTTGCATAGAAGGAAGGGGTCGATTATGAGGAAACTTTTGCCCCCATAGCAAAATGGGCCACCATCCGGACACTCTTTGCACTAGCAGCTCAGAACAGTTGGAAAGTCCATCAAATGGACGTAAAAACTGCCTTATTGAATGGAGATCTAAAAGAAAATGTTTTTATGTCCCAGCCTGAAGGATTTGCTGTGAAAGGACATAAACATAAAGTATGCAAACTTGTGAAGTCCTTGTATGGCCTCAAACAAGCACCACGAGCCTGGTATGAAAAGCTAACTGAGCATCTTCTGAAACTCAACTTCAATCATTTTGATCTTGATGATGCAACTTTATTTGTCAAGAAAGTTGGAAAAACAGCTGTATATCTTGTGGTATATGTAGATGATCTTTTAATGACAGGGAACAATGAAAGTTATATTGCATCCATAAAGAAAGAATTAGGAAAAAGTTTTGAAATGACTGATTTGGGCTATGTTCATTACTATCTTGGCATTGAAGTAACCCAACATCCAAAATCCATATTCCTTTCTCAAAAGAAATACATTGGAGATTTGTTAAACAGATTTGGCATGACAGAGTGCAATCCTCTTTCTACTCCAATGGAACAAAACTTAAAGCTCACATCTATTGAAGGGAAGGAATTTGAGGATGCAACAAAGTATAGACAGCTTGTAGGAAGTCTCATCTACCTCACTACTACCAGACTAGACATTTCATTTCTTGTTGGAATCCTCTCCAGGTTTCTGCAAAGGCCTTGTGAGGGACATTGGTCTGCTGCAAAAAGAGTTCTAAGGTACTTGAAGGGAACTCAAGACCTTGGAATCAAGTATACACAGGTGGACGACTTCAGCTTGATTGGATACTCTGATTCAGACTTCGATGGAGACAAAGAAACTAGGGTATCTACTTCAGAATATGCTATGAGTCTTGGATCAGGAGCTGTCTCCTGGAGATCACGCAAACAATCAGTTCCAACAGATTCCACAACAGAAGCAGAATACATGGCAGCAACTGAAGCAACGGAAGAAATTGTGCGGCTCAGGAAAATTGTTGAAGATTTGCAGGTAAAACAAGTACAATCAACTCCACTCATGATTGACAACACCTCTGCAATAAAGTTGGCCAAGAACCCAAAGTTCCATGATCGAACAAAGCAT